>OMNZ01126527.1:14126-47455 GCA_900303255.1 Lesueurigobius sanzi | reverse complement strand
TCACTGGCCTCTCTAAACGAGCTGTAAAACAGCTGCAGTACATCCAGAACGCTGCTGCTCGAGTCCTGACTAGAACCAGGAAATACGACCATATTAGTCCAGTGCTCAGATCTCTGCACTGGCTTCCTGTCGCTCAGAGAATAGACTTTAAAATAGCTCTGCTTGTTTACAAGTCTCTTCATGGTCTAGCACCAAAGTACATCTCTGACATGTTAGTGCCATATGAACCATCTCGGGCTCTGAGAACCTCAGGGAGTGGTCTCCTGCTGGTTCCCAGAGTCAGGACTAAACATGGTGAGGCTGCATTTCAGTTTTATGCAGCAAAAATCTGGAACAGTCTGCCAGAAGGTGTGAGACAGGCCTCAACTTTGACAATGTTTAAATCTAGGCTAAAAACGGTTCTTTTTAACTGTGCATATGTCAACTGAAAGTATTTTATCTGCCTCTTCACTTTTAATGTCACTTTTCAATGATTATATTTGTTTTATTGATTGATTTTATCTGCTTTCTTGTAATTTTATGAAATTGTGAAGCACTTTGAATTGCCTTGTGTATGAATTGTGCTCTACAAATAAATTTGCCTTGCCTTGCCTTCATGGGGCTGCAGGGAGGTTTTCTTGCAATGGCCCTAAGGAGTGGCCCCGCTAGTTGTGAAATGCACTTATAAACTTGTTTCTATGAAGAAATGGAATTTTAGAAATGTATGTGGAAAGTTAGGTGTGTGTTTTAGACCACAACTATCAATTTAATTTACTCACTCCCTATTTCATTATGTATAATAAAAATAAATCAGCTGTAGTGCCTTTAAGAGAAGATCAGCTAAACTAATGCAAGAGCCACATGCTTTCTGAACGTGTTAGTAGAGGTCTAAAGTAGATCATGGCAGAGAACCGGTCCCCTCACTACAAGACACCCTGGCTTCAGATTTTGTCCTAATTTGATTTGATTTATTTATATTTTTGCTCCATTTTAAAGTTTTATATTCATTGTACATAAGACACCCTATTATTATTATAATATCTTGTTTGCACATTTCCAAATTACCACCAGGACTAAACGTTAAGTCTAAAACTTACAAAACTAATTACCCTCTGTGTCGCCCGCATCGCCAAAGTCTTTAGCGAATATCTCCAATGTCATAGAGACTTACGTTTTTTTTGCTTTGGGAAGAGGAAGGTTGCTGCTTTAAAATGAGCCCAGCCATGTCTAGTTAGCATTTTCCAAATGGCTGACTCTGCACTTTACACAATCGCCCAGGGATTCAAAACGGTACCAGATGAAAAACTCTTTTTTTTGTCTGGAACTTGACTTTTTCATCTTGAAAATGTGTCTCTGGTCAGCTGCTATCTTGTTTTCTGTTTATATAGAACATGGAGGACAAGCGTATGGAGTAACATTTGTGCCAAAAATGAGCAAACACAGATTGCACATAGAAGGTCAGGTTTATAACCTTTTATGTTTATACAAGCATATTTTTGTGGAATAATAATCAAAAAGGTGCAATGAGCACCTAAATTTTTTTTTTTTTTTTTATTTCTACAGCTACAGTCTTTATTTTACATCTGGTCCAGGTCTAACCCACAAAACATTGTTCTACTGTCCACAGCCTTATTCATTGATGTTTTACATAATCATAGGGAAAGAGTGAGATTAGAAATTCAATTTTTGCCTAATTTTTGTTTTTGTGCATTCTATCATTTTGTGCTTCTATCGGGTCATTGATATGACCCGACTACAGCATTCAGATGATTCTAGCGCAATTTGATTTGACAATAAAGAGTCCAAGCACTTGATGGCGCATCATAAGGAGGTGTTTCAGAAGCAATAAAACAAAATAAATACCAGGCAAAAATAATCCAGAAAAATTCCCTATACACCTACAATTGTTAAATCTAACATTGCTGAGGATCCTGATACCACCTGAAGAGACCTACGTACCAATTATGAGAAAAGTACCACAGTTTTCTAAATATACATAATTTCATAGCACTGTATTTGTGGGACATTTCCAGGAGGCTTGATGTGGCCGCAGCAACAATCAGTGTAATGCCTGTTAAAGACAATGCAATAAAAAGGCTATTTTTTCATTTCATCATTATTATTATTACTCCCAGTGCTGTGCTGATGAAGGATGCAATTCAACAGTGGGAGACTCTGGGGAGACAGGAAGACCTAATAGACCATGCATGCTCTTATTATTTGGCTGGGTTGTGTGCGTGTGCGTGTGCGTGTGTGTGTGCGTTTGTGTGTGTTTTATGTTGAAGAGGAAAGATCTTTTAAGAATGTGATGAAATAAACCACAACATAAGAGTCCTAATCGTCCCCTGAAGGCGCAGTGTAAGTGACAGTAATAAGTCTGTGTATGTCTTTAGTAAAATTGCAGATTTCTCAGCTTGATACCCCAGTGATGTCTGTAGGAAAAGGATGTTTAGTGTAAAGATATTTCTTCCCGATAGAGGGTTTACTGAACGTGTGGGTGTTAGTCACGCAGTAAACACTTGTACAAGTCTTTGGAGATCTGTATGAAGCAGCTACGAGACATACTTCACACCTAAGGTAAAAACAACTTCATGAATACGACAGATAGCATGACACTGAATAAGATCACCTCTTCCAAAGTGAGCACATACCGACTTGCTGCATGTTTTATGGGCCAGGTACCATCCAGAGCAACATACCCGATAAAGCTGTTTTCCATTCATTCCATTTAGTCAGACGGGGTCATAAGTCAGTGGGCTTCTGGATTGGCTCTTTTGAGCGGCTCTTCGGTGTCGAACCATATCTCATTTTTGAAAAGAGCCAAACCTTTTCTGTGAACCCTAATGTAGCTCAAACAGTATAACAATATATAAACGAGACAAGCGGAAGGTTTTTACGACAAAATATATTTAGAAGAAGAAGAGCGCCACCATGACGCCCTTTACAAACACATTTTCCGAAGAGCAAAATCCAGTTGTACGACTTTAGTGAAAATATGTGAATCTCAGTGATTAGGTCTCAGATAATATGACATATTAGCTCAGACAGAGAGCCCAGAAGAAGGTCGTATGTGACTGAAACGCCTCAGCTTGTCCCTTTTCTTTCAATAAAGGACTTTTACTTTAAATCGAGTGCCTCGGATCGGATTCTTCCCAAATTATGGACTCCTACCTCCGATCCTGAAGAGCACCTGACACAGGCATTTTTTTTTACCCACTGAAGCACTCACCATCTCCACATCCTAAATATGACATATTTGTTTCAAAATCGATGTAAAATGAGACAGCTCTTTCAATAAATAAATAAATAAATAACCTATATCAAAGAGCTATATGTTCCATTGCTGATGTGCATACCAACTTTGGATCAATGCTCTCTCTTCTTCCTGAAAACTTACATGTTGTTATTATAGCACATATATACAGGTTGTGTATAGGTTGTTTTGTGGTATTGCTCATCATCTTGCATCCTGCTACTTCCATTCATTGCATATTGAAATAATTAATGTAAAGCTATGTGTCTAAAAGTGTTTCTTTCCATATAAAAAAAAAACCTTGGATAAGGATAATGTAAATATCACACAGCTGTTTTCAACATGCTTGAATATTTGACACCTGCCAAGGCAATCTCCCTTCCAATCCCTTCTCCTCATGTGGTGGACGGTCAATTCATCCAAGCAAAAAGAGTTTGAAGAATGCGTTCGAAGTCACAGTTTATCAAAAAAAGTATAGTTGGAACAAACACCAAAGGCAGATGCATCTCAGTTAGAGGAGTAGATGTATGGAATAGTCTGGATGACATGTTAAAAAAAACATTAAAATCAGTAAAAGCATTGAAAACAATAATGTAACATGCAGTTATACAGTACTTGGACTAAATAACATATAAACCCTCCTGTATACAGTTTTGTTTATGATATAGTTGATTGATTAGTGCAAAATGTGTGCTTGGCTGGCGCTTAAGTTGTAATTAAGTTGTAATAAGGTTTGGCTTTAACCCTTTCAGTCATTGTTTCGTGCTTTGTTGTCAATCATGAGTTAAGATACTGACTGAAATAAACTACTACTACTAATAACTACTGAAATATCTATCCCCGGAGCAGGTTGAGTTTGGAAAGCCAGTCACATGATTCCAATGTTTATATAAACACATTCAACAACAGTCTGGCACTGAAGACTCTGGCCCAGCTGTGTTATGCTGCAAGTCTCCTCTTTCACACATGTGGGCACCACGAACCCTGGCATCTGCTGCGTTAGCGTGAGAGCTAATCTGACCTGAGCAGAAAGACGAAAACAGGCCGCAGGCATCGGGCTAATTCACAGTTTTTTGAGATACGGTGATGAGAATATGTGGGGATTGAACAATGGAGCAGCATATGGAGCAGTGTTTTTGCTTGTGCCTTTAATGGTTTCACAATAGCAGCTCCTAATTGGAACAGAACTAGTGAGGGCGAGGGCAGGGTGCAAAAGCTTTGGTTGTTCTTTAAAAGCCTATATTAGGTTACAACAAAACATTTATATTATCAGAAAACCTGGAAAGACATCTGTAAGGTTTGCGTGAAACATATTTACTGACTGATATTTTATAAGTTATAAAATCAGATCTGGCAAAACAACACAGTGAAGAGTTATAGTAACAAATCATATCTCAAAGATGACAGCTTTAGTGAAACAACAGCTGGACAGAGGTTTTTGCACAACACTAGAGTCCACCTGATGATCGCGGTGATGCAACACGAAACACTTCGCAGTCAAATAAGGTTTACAACCAGACCAGAATGAAAAACAAAACTGCTTTTCATCTAGGGCTGCTTGTGTTATGTGGTAGTTACAGTATGTGTATGCAGAGGTGGTCGGTAACAATGTACATGTATTCAAGTACTGTACTTAGGAAGAGTTTTTTGAGTGGTGTTTTTGTTGAGAACCTTTTCCTCTTACTCCACTACATTTTATAGATGGATATAGTGCTTTCTACTCCACTACATTTCAAAAAAAAAATCAAAGTAAAAAGTAAATTTGGCCATGTGTTTTGTTTATTTTAAAAGCCTTAAAAAGCACACTCCCAAACAATAGGAGGCAATGTGCAATGTGTCAAAACCATTGACTCATGATGACAAGAAAGATTAGTCCCCATCATGTTTATCATAAGACCTATTTAAACATATTTGTACTTTCTACTTTGCATACTTGAGTATTTTGCACAGCAAAAACTTCAGTACTTTCACTTACGGTAAATACAAATTAAGATATTTGATTGACTTCATTAAAAAGTCTAACAGATATCAGATACCAGATGCCAAGGTATGTAAACTTACGCATTTCACAGGATATGAACGATAACACAAAAACCTTTATATCACTCATGGTTAGTGGTAACATGAAGCCATTTATTGTCAAAAAACCTGGTTTACGCGTTTCAACTAGAAACTGGCCAAATGTCCCTCATCAAAAGTGAGAGACCACTTTTGTCAGAGAGTCCTGTATTTCAGCTGAAGTGAGGTCTTCTCTCCTGAACAATTTTCCTGGCAGTTGTTGAAGGTCATGTAAATGTTAGATCAGGGAGTAGTTTCTGTTTATTATGATTTCAAAAGAGTAAACTCAGTTCTTTGGCAATAAATGACTTTGCACAACCACTAACCATGAGTGGAAAAAAAATATTTTTCTGTCATGATTCATATTCTCTGAAAAATGGCCCAAAAAATGAAAAGGGTATGTAAACTTATGAGCACAACTGTAACTGAGCAACCTTTACTTGTATTGGAGTAATATTTGAATGAAATCAATACTCTGTGACCACCACTGTATACAGTCTGTGCTCGACCCCCTCCACCACATTAAGCAGAAGCCACTTTGTTAAACTCTCAGCATTTATACAGGCTCAGATCTGGCTTATGAAATACACTGGCAGACATTTAGGGAAATGCATTGTTCATTCTTTTAAAGCTGACAGAGGCCAGCCTAAGCACTGTTTAAAATGTGGCGGTCAAATTGATCCACTTGTGAGGGTCGTTATACACAGTGGCTCCTTTCTCCCTCGCACTCCTGCTTCATTTGCATTTCCTCAGTGTTAGCAGCAGCTCTCCGCAAACTCTCACTTTCTCTCCTCCACACCCCAGCACGGGGCGGCTGAGTGAGAGGAGAGAGGGGAGTGTGCGTGGGCCGACAGAATGGAGAGGAATCCCTGATAAGCCCCTGTTAGCCTGGCCCAGGGCACACTCACAGGAATGGCTGCTATGCCCGGCATTCACAACACTGTGTGGTGTCACCAAACAAAGGCGTCCCTTCTCCCCCCGTCAAAGACACTATTGTGGCGGAGCAGAGTGCAGGGCCTTTATATCACATACACATTCCACACATGCCCCCCCCCTCCAAATACTGCCTCTCAGAGAGCAATATAGATGGAAATGATAAATACAGATATAAAATAATCAGATATCAGATAGTGTATATCAGAAATGTAAGCCAGAAAAGCTTTTGCAGACAGAGGGAATGCCCTTTGCGGATGACTACTGCTGTGATATTAGGTGATACAAAAATAAATTGATTGATTGATTGAGGTGATGTCACAACATGGCAATAGAATAAATGAGTATCAAGTATGTTGTTTTTATTTGCCTATGTGTGTGTGTGTGTGTGTGTGTGTGTGTGTGTGTGTGTGTGTGTGTGTGTGTGTGTGTGTGTGTGTTTTTTCTTAGTCATCCAACAAGGTTGTTTATAATATGAATGTTCAGGTCTTTTTCACACAATAATTAATTCTATCAATCCTGTTTTAGCTTCAAGCTATAACAGACCTCCTGTGAGCGTCACCTGTGTGGGACTGCCCCGAGAGGCGCCCCCTCTCACTGGGGAAGTGAGTGTCAGCTGACTCTCTCCCAGGGGCACGACAGCGACTGTGTCCTGGGACAGTAACGGTGCGAGGACAGTAGGCTGGCTTCTTCCTGCTGCTGTGACAAGCCCTGTCCCAACCACAAAGGCCTCATGGCAGGTGGACATGACAGGAGGGCGGGGTGCACATATGTCCCGTGTCTGACTGTCCCGAGTGGTTCAGCAAACACCTGTCAATCACTGTAGGAACAGACCTGAGGTACAGTAGGGGAGGAATGTATACTTGTGTTTGACATGGGACGTCTCAAAAGCAAGTCCATCAAGTTGGATAACTACACATTTAGGCTTTTTTGGTCTCAGCCTGACACTGTTTTTAATGATGTTGTAACTTCAGATGCTCCATTTGTGAATTTGATTGATCATAACTAATTAAAAGTTAATGACTCAAGTAGCTGTTTGATTTTACATCTACAGTATGTGGCCTCTCTGAACCATCATGTACTTTCCCTTTCCAGGACCTGGTGCCTATCTGTCTTTGTATGTGTGTTTGTTTGTGTAGGAGTAGTGGGTGGGTATCAGTGCTGACAGGTTTCACCCTTTAGGGCCGGGCTCCTGTCAGAATGCACTGAGCTCTCAGCAGGGACATCCCCATCCACTTCCCCTTGGGCCGAGAGAGGCCTCTGAAAGCACTGTACTTCATGCAACTTAGAAAATATTTGAAGAGTACATTTGCAAAAACAGATAGTGGTGCCATTGACAAGAATCAACGTATGCTTGTAATTTTCTCTTTGTGTAGTAGATCTAATTTAGTGCATCAGGAATATCACTTGTTATTGATCAAATTAATTACATTTTAGTCAAAAAGTCAAAACAGAGGTATCTGCATTTGCAAATGAATTGTCCATTTGTATTTGTCATCCAAAATAAGGTTTTAATATAACACATTATGATTTGGAAAGACTTCTTCTTAACTGAATCAAAACTCTACAATTTTGTACACTGCCATTTTCCCTTTGGCTGAGACTGATTATTGAGACAGAATGAAGGCCATGTTGTCTGTATAATCTTCCTAAATCAGGCTACTTAATCATCATTTAACTTTCACTTTGGCCTATCTGTCTTCGTTGTTTGTGTGTAGGGAGAGTGGGTGGGTATCGGAGCTGACAGGTTTAAACTCTTATGGGCCGGGCTCCTGTCAGACTGCACTGAGCTCTCAGCAGGGATATCCCCAGTCCAGAGGAAGCTCCAGTCCACTTCCCCTTGGACTGCAGTGACGGCACAGGACAGGCGCCCCGGCCCAAACAAGACGCCCCGCCGAGTGGCTGTTTGGCCACGGGGTGCCCGGTCAGGAGGGAGCCAGCAGGGGCTAAATACTCGGACAATAGAGGGACAGTAGGACAGTGGGGAATTAGCTGACAATTAGGCCGAGTTTGTGTGAAGAATGATGGATGAGGAGCTGTCAGGACCCAGGGAGCTGAGGATGATCTGGATAAGTCCATGTTATCCTGAGATTACACTGGCTCTGACACACATGCACGCACACACACAGAGGGGACAGGTCACCGAACTGTAGGGAATCTGGTGCTACAGGTCTATCATTGTATATCAGTATTTGTGATTAAGTCTGGGCTAACAATTAGTCACTTTGCGGAAACAGGAAACAATATATTATTTATTTGCTTTTGTTGTCCATAAAATACACCAAATACTGTATCATAAGACAATGAGGGCCTGAGACACTACTATTAGTCGTCTATAGTTAACTTTAATAAAAATACATTTCACAATATTTTATTTATATTGTATTAATTTAATTCATTTCTTTATTTGGACCATTATGAAACACACAAATATAGTTGATATATTGACAATCCTAACTCATTCAGGTCACACTGTGGAACTTTCCAAAGTGTTGCTACATCACGATCAAGCAAAATGTTGCAAAACTGTGATATGTGAACATGTATGCAATACCAAACAAGATCTTAATTAGATAAACATAGCCATTTTTCTAAATAAATGTGTGTTTGGCTGCTTGTGGTCAACACAAAGCAGCAACATTTTCATAGAGGCAAACCGGAGATGTCCCGCACCCAGGAAAGTTACAAGTCAGGTCGGAGAAGAGTCCACCATCTTTATTCATTGCTTTTCTTTATTTATTCAGGCCCATAAATAAACCATTCTTGCTCAGATTGTTAGTGTGGCTTTATTCAAAATATGTTGTTTCTTAAGCAAAAAGGATATAGGCCCATTGGAAGTTTTATTTTTAAGATTTTACAAATTAGAATTTAATAAGGAATGATTGTAGATTGTAATTGGTGAACTAAATCCGTTAGTACTATTATTACCTGTTTTTGCAAACTTACTTTCTTCTTTGATGGCACATTTCCTGACTTTTTGCACCCCCCTGTGTGATCCTATCTTAAGAGTTGTTGTAACAACTGAATTTCTCCATTGTGAGATCAATAAAGAACTATCTTATCTTGTCCGTATACAGTTTATGCATTAAAAAATGGGCCATAAAAATAAAAGAAATATACTACATATATAATGGAGTCCTGTCCTGCGCTGTGTAGATGTGAAATCCTGGTGTCAGTCAGCCTCCCAAACATCCATCAATCAATGAAGCTGTCACTTCTCGAGCACTCCTGCATTCACGTACGTGTGCCTCCCATTTTCTCTCGTCACAATAGTTTGTAAGTTGTTTTTCCCCTAACAGCCGATACAATCCCAGTGACGGCTCCTATGAAGTAAGGAGGATGTGCCGAGAAGTTGCAGGAATGTCCCTTTGTGGTCCGGTATGTGTGGTATGGCCAGTATGGTGAGTATGGGACAGTAGCAGCAGGTAGGGTCACTCCACTAAGAGCAGTGATTGACAGGCAGGTGGCCCAGCTGAGCTTCTCGCTGGAGCAGGTGGACCATGGCTTTTCTTTTTGTAAAGGAAAATGTTCACTACTGAAGAATATGACTTTTTAAAATGCAAGCAGCACAAATGTTTTTGATCCAAATTTATGACATGGATTACACACATATACACTTTGCATCGTAGAAGTAATTTTGGCATCAATTTGTTTGTTTTTTAAGTACACATATACAGTATAGGCTACAGGTCTATTTGTTTAATTAACTAGATCAGACTAGATTAACAGAATCGCTTAGGCCAAGTCACAGTTGTGTGGTGCAATACAAACAGTTTCTCTGCTGTTGAAACCCAAGAGGAGGACCTAATTGGGGGTTGTTGTCTGAAAGGAATGAAAAACATAGGAAACATATTATGCAAAATCAACTTTTATAGCATTGTTCCCTCATCAAACGTTTTGAGTAATTATGTACATTTTGTTTTGTCATACCGCATTTTCCGGACTATAATTCACACTTTTTTCATAGTTTGGCTGGTCCTGTGACTTATACTCAGGTGTGACTCATTAATATGTTATGTTAACATACCAGACACCTATTCAGTTCATAGTTTATGCTTCATGTTGCTGAATAACCATCAGTGTGTCACGTTAGCATACCATACACCTATTCAGCCTGTTGTTCTCTATTCTATTGTTATTATTAGAACTTGCCTTTCAAGATGAAATGTCTGTTCTTGGTCTCGGATTTTGTAAAATAAATTTCCCCCAAAAAATGCGACTTATAGTCCAGTGCGACTTATATATGTTTTTTTCCTCTTCATTGTGCATTTTTTGGCTAGTGCGACTTATAGTCCGGAAAAATACGGTATATGGAATACAAAACAGTCTTCCACATTTGTAAAGGCCATAATCCTTATCACTATTGCCTTCCGAGAGACGCTCCAAGGCAATTCGAAAAACCCTCACCAGCCCAGTCTCTCACTCCTTACTGTCTTTACATAAACGTTATTTGAAATTTTAAAACACCAGTGCTGTGTTACTCGAAATAATGCCTTTAAGCCTCTGTAACGCATGATATGTAAAGTTTAAAATTAGGCCTAAGCTTGACCCACTTTTATCCCGCAGTGTCCTGGGACGTGTAGAAAATTGTCGATGTAAAAATAGCCCTATTACATTCCTGCAATAGCGGTGTATAAAGTGGAGGGGCTGTGTGTGCTGGGTCGGACTACAGTAGAGAATGAGCAGGGGAAACAGGTGCTGGTGTCTAAATGCTTTCAGCGAGCACAGGAATGACAGCTATGCACTGGGCTGTGGTTACTGGCTCGGCCCCAGAGTGGAGCTCACAGAACCACTGCTGCAGCCGCTACAGGCCTTTATGAATGGAACAAACTAGGAAAAGGGAACAGTGGCTTTTCTTTATAGTACAGTCATGTGTTTGCATTGGAACCAACAATACCCTATGAGCTGCATATTAACGGCTTGTTTTTACAGTACTGATAGGTGAGAGGTGGTCTAGTTCAGTGGTTCTTAACTGGTACAACACCGGGACCCACCATCACCCCAGTATGACAAGCCTTGACCCAAAATAACAATTTAATCATGTAAAATATGGTATTTTCCATGCAATTATTGTTGAATAAGCTTTTAATAAGCCTAGCTGAGAATATTATAATATTTAAACTACTGCTGTTAATCGATTAATTCTGTAAATTGAAATTTGATTAATCACGGTTCATTTTATTGTTATTATTTATTAATTATTTACATTTCCCTGACATAAAACACACTAGTTCTATTATAGTTCTAACTATTCTAATAACTTTTTGTTACAATTTTAGCCTGTTAAGTTGATTTAATGCTTATTAAACAACAGTTTGTGGGAAATCCTAGTATCTTACAATATAAATAACAAATTAATTTTTTATTTTTTTTTCGCCCCTCCTCGAACCATCACCTTATCACGGTGGAGGGGTTTGAGCACCTGAATGATCCTAGGAGCTATGTTGTCTGGGGCATTATGCTCCTGGTAGGGTCTCCCAGGGCAAACAGGTCCTAGGTGACGGGTCAGACCGAGAGCGGTTCAGAAGCCCCTTATGATGAGACCATCAAGGACTGTTGCGTCACCCAGAGGTGAAGGAGCGTCGTGAGGCTGTCCTCCTGTGGACCCACCACCTGCAGGAGGAGCCATAAGGGACTGGTGCGGTGTGACCCAGGCATCTTGGACTGCTGCCCCCGCGAACCGGCAACAGATAAGTGGAAGAAGATGGATGGATGGATTTTTGGCTGGTGGCTTGTCGTTCGATGGTGAGGTCTCAATGACACATCAGAGAAACACTGATGCCTCAAGTAAATGCACTTTCTTTGGAGTTTGTTCGGCCAAAACATGTGTGATTAATCCATGATTAATGCATTAATTTACTTTTGATTAATCATGAGTTAAAGCATTAACTTTGACAGCCATAATTTAAACAAACTGCACTGCAAAAAGTCATCTAGAAAATGTAATAGTAAGTAAAAATTTCTTGAAATCAATATATTTTCCCTTGATTTAAGTTTTCTGTACTTAAATGAAGAAAAACAACAACATCTAATCACTAATCATTCCTGAGATAATAAGCCTACATTTACTTGAAATAACATGTTTTCTTTATTGCATTGTTTAGTGCAAAACTGGCAGATTTATCTTGCTTGGAAAATCAGAATTACTCAATAAGGGGCCTCACTTTCGGCACCTCTCTTCTAGTGGTTTCTTCTGGGTGCTCTCCAGTCTCCACCATTATCCCAATCGCTCCTGACAGGCCACGCAGCATTGAAGTGAGAAACAACCAACATGAAAAACACCAGAATAAGGTGAACTTTTTGTAGCTGTTGTGTATAAATTGTTGAGAGCGAAACTGTTGTTGACAACACCGCTGCACTGTGTGTGTGTGTGTGTGTGTGGGCATGCCAGGAATGCGGCGGCTTTCTGTAACCGTTGGAGGTTTTTGCTGAAAATTGTAAACAGCTATAAACGTGGATCTTTCACCGAGGTAGATGTGTGTATTTACTTTCGATTTAGCTGTCCCCCCCTTGGCCTCATTCGCTCTTCATAGACATGTGCAGTCTTCCCATTTGAACACAACCACTGTACCACTAGCCCTGTCGATACCGGATAACATGCTTGTGCGTTTCTGCCCACTGTCCTAATTAAACATGCTGAAGTGATAAACCTGAACCCTGTTGGTTTATTACCCCATCCAAATAATGTCAGCAATTTGGTTCATTGCGTCGTCTGCAGACTAAACAACATGAAGATGGTAAAGCATGTTATGGCCCAGAGAAGTCAACCAAACAGTAGTCTATCCACGATATGTACTGCTGTAATGCAACCTCCAGGCACCAGTCACTTGTGTGTGTGTATTATTCCTAAGCCTGGATGAATGGGTAATGGAACAGCTTCGAATTGAATGATAAAACTCTTCTTTGGTACCTAAAAGTAATTGTTTTAATGATGAGTGGACCGACACAATAGTTGCTTAGATTCTGCAGGATTGCATTTGTCATGTAGCATTTTTGAACTTGATAACTTTCTGGTACCTCAACAACAGAAAAAAAGAACAAGATTGAACATGCTGTATGCTGAAGCTTACAGTATTTGCTATTTCTTCTAAAAACAATGAGAAGATGTGTTACTGTCGAAGCCCCTTTTACCGTATTGTGACTTTTTATCTGTTTCATCACAGCTTCATTAGATTTGACCCAATTAAATGGTAATAGCCTTAGCCAATCTAATTTAATTAACTTAAACTCTGGTCTGTTTAGATCCCTATTACATGTTGCTATTACTTAGCCTCTTCATCAGCTGAGCACCATTAACTTTGGTCGAAGGTTACATGCAACAACACAATGATGTTATGGACTCGTAATAATGTGGGTCAATCCTTTCCTGGGTGTTCCACGGTGCGATTTTGGCTGAATGGTGCACCATCAGCAGGAGTGTGGTGCGACGCTCCCAGCATGCATCATTAGGCTGACCTGTTGACACAAAGCGTGCAGAAATCTGAGATGTTCACTAATGCCGCTAATACTCTCCTCGCACTCGCACAACGACCAAATTATCTTTTAATTACCTCCGTGGATTGTGGGAATGAAACTAGTCAGGTCTGAAAGACAAAAACATGTGTAAAAGGGAAAAGGGGAGAGATTGGATTTGAGAGATCATTAAAAGTAGGAGTATGTGAGGTGAAAGTACTTTATTTACTATTATATATACAGTATAAGGTGTGCAAGAACATCAACTGTGAAATACAGCCTGGCCCATCTAGAAACAGAACTCTAGACATTGTTGTTAGTGCTGCGTTTTAAGGTTAAGGTGAACTTTATTGTCCCCGTAGGAATGTGTCCTCTGCCCATCCTGACCATCCTTCGATGCGGAGGTCGAGGAGCAGGGGACGACCGCAGTACAACGCCCGGAGACCCATCCCCAGATAGGGACCGCAGCTCACGGTCAGAATCACTTGGCAGAATGATTAACCTATTGCTCATGTTTTAGGTAGGGTGATAGGGGAAACCAGAGAACCTAGAGGAAACTCATCCAGACACAGGGAGAACATGAAACTCCTCACAGAAAGGCTCACATGGTCCGGGAACTGAAGAGAGAGCGCAAACTAGGGCTACACAATATTAAAAATAATGTATCACAATATTAGGTGATGCAATATCCGTGTCGCAAGAAGCCACAACATATCGCAAATTCACTTCAGTCTTCCATCTTCCAACACTCTCTAAAACCAAACATGCATGGAACTTATAAATGTGCAGAAGTTTTAGTTATACTATTCCTAATTTAGTACATTTTTTGGCCTTGGTTTCCTTCTGGTTTGGTGTTTTTGGAGTCTTCTTTTGACACAATTTGCTGAAAAAGATATTACATGTGCCTGAATTGAATGGAACGGTTTATCCAAGTTTATGTTTATGTTTATCTATTAGAGCATGCCCGTATCGCATATCACAAGTTTTTTTTCAATATTGTGCAGTCCTAGCGCTAACCACTCAGCCACTGTGCTGTCATGTCATTGTTCAGTATTATTCATGCAGATGATGTATTCATGAAAACTCTGCCCAGGGCCAGTTTTGATACAAAATTACTCAAATTAATTGTATTTGGCTTTAATTCAAGTAATTTTGACTCATTTGTTTCTTCACAGCTGCCTGTGTAATTTTACACCTAAAATAAGAAGTTATTTCAAGTAAATTGAGATGTATTATCAAATGTGCAATGAAATGCTTTTTCATAATTGAAGTGAAAAAGGTGTCCTACTAGCAGATGAACTTACTTACATCATGGGCAAATATACTGTCAGGAAAATGTACTTTTTGCAGTGTACAGGGGTAGTTCCTCAAAAAGCCCATTTCTGTGCCCCCTTGACCAGGGCTGCCTCTCTCTCTGGACCAGTGTGTGTGTCCTGATTGTTAGACTAATCATCCACTCAATTACAGAGGAATGTGTGGCCGGCCCGTGTTATGACTGATCAGCTCTCACCATCGCGCTCTCTCTGTCGCCTAACGCTAGCTCTGCTTCTCACTCTACTGCAGGGGTCAGAGTTAAAATCCACCAAGGTCCAATTTGACAAAAAAAGGGCTAAAGTTCCGAACATACAGAGTCAATTTACAGTTATGGTAATAATCCTTTTCAATTAGGCTATTAATAATACTTTTTTCTTAATATAATGAAGCTGTGTTGTGAAAAGAGTGCAATAATTATAATCTGACCTTTTTTTTAATTCTATCAATAAAATACATTTAGGCTCCCAAAAAGCACCTAATGCTTATTATGCTTATATACAGTAAATGAATGCCAATGTAGACAGTGCAGTGGGGAATGAATAGGAGAAGCAGAGTCCTGGTTTAGTCCTGGTTCATTGTAAATAGCCTTCCTCTGCTTTGAAGAACAATCAGGAAACAGTGCTACTGCATCACGCTCCACGTGTAGCATACTTAATTAGACAATTAGGGCCACTCGGTTAAAATCTTTAGCGAACCTTAAATGATTTCCGGACCATTTTGAGCGAAATGAAAAGTGGCATGTAGCTTTCCTTTTTGTTAATATGGGCAATAGGCACAGCTGGAAAGGGACAGGGTGAGAGAGACAAAAATAAAAATAAAAAAGTGAAAGAAAGCGGCGCATCCAGCTTCTCAAGTGAGGAAAGGCTCCACCAGGTTTGGGTCCGGATGGGTCATCGTTTGGATCCGGATGCGGACCTCCGCTAATCCGTGACCTCTTCTCTACTGTCTCCTGTTTGCGTGTATCATGTGGCCTAAATCTTGAGTTAATAGGATGTTTAGTTGTATTCTATTTGTATGCGTAAAAATGGCAAATGGCAAAATCTAGCGTTTTTCAATTTCTGCAAGAAATATAAATGGTTGTTGAAGCTGAGTGACTAGTGGAGTGAGTAAATTGCATCATGAAATGTCAGTAGATGAAGTGCTTTTGAGTTAGCCTGCTTTTCAATGGGAGATAATGATTCCCTGCCATGAGTCCCAGTCATGAGGGGCAGAAGGGCCAGTGCTGTGGATTCGAAGAAAACTGAAGAGAACAGTATTTCATCCCAATTCTTCAAATTAATGAAGTCTACGTCTCAAACAGCAATCCAATATTGTTCACAAAAGAAGCAATCAGCGCAATAAGGAAATTAGTGTCCTGAGCCCCAGACCCCCCAGATTAGCTCTGAGTAATGTTTGTATTGTATGTGTCCATTATAGTTAGTCCTACACAGCCTTCTGAGAATGTATACATTGAGTTAAAGCCATCAGCAGACATTTCCATTAAAACCTATGCCATGTTTGCCCCTTTGGCTGTAAGTAATTGAATGCACTAGGCCTGTGGGTCTCTCCAGTCTTCCTGCAGCGGAAGTGCCTGGGGTGCTTCTCCAGCGCTGCCTGTGGGATGCCTTTTAGCATGTAGATGCACGACATGCACAACCTACATGCTAATGCTAATGATGTTGTAGAGAAGGAGGACAGACACTGTGTATTTCACCTTCTTATAATTTCTGTTGTAAATAGTGTTCAAGTCGTCCAAAACTACAATAATTAAACCATAACTTAGTAGCCTACACCCATGTATTCTGATTAGTGATGTTCATAACTGAATTTTCTCTTTTGAACGGCTCTTTTAGGTAAACGGTTTGAACCAGATCTCAACTGGGAAAAGAGATGGATCTTTTTGTCAGTCAATTTTAGTGGACCCAACAATCAGCACAACAACAGAGAAGGCAACAGACAGATTTTTGCACCAAAAATGATTTGGCAGACATTTGTAGCCTCTTTTCACTGCAGAAAGTGTTATCACAATAAGTTAAATTTGCTTGAATTCAGAATATTTGACTTTATTCTGAATAATTTGGACTTGCCAAGTAAAATGATCTGCCAATGGAACAAGTATTTTTGCACTTAAAAGAAGAAAATGCATATAATATCAAGTAAATTTAGATTTATTTTCATTTTTAGGGCAAAAAGTTGTTTTTTCTTATTCTAAGTGCGAAAATACCTGTTCCTTTGGCAGATAATTTTACTTGGCGAGTCAAAATTACTCAGAATAATGTAAAATATTCTGAATTCACGCAAATTTAACTTATCAAGATATCACTTTTTGCAATGTTCATTAACTGTGGCACAAAATGATGTTCACATACATGTTTTTCAAAGAGTAAAAACCGTCATCATTTTGGATCATTTAATAAAGAATGTGTGGCTGTTCGCATTTCAGATAAAATAGGTCTTCTACATGGCGTACTACGAAGGAGCTAGTCTAATTCTGATAGCAAACTGATATCTTTAAGCGTATGTGCAAGCGGATGAAGTGGTGACATGCTCAGATAAATGAAGAGAGTCACCATTATACCTGCCAGTACATTATTAAAACAATTTCTTCCAAATCCAAATTGATGCTTTTAAATATTTGAGCTCTGTCTCATGTTGGTATTGTGGACAGAGACGCAGCTGCTCAGTGGAGAAGATGGAGATGAGGCAGAAGAGGCAGGAATGCTGGTGGCCTGTTATTGCTGATCTACCACCACCTGGTCCAACCACTCACACACACAAAAGCCACACACACACATATCCTGGCTCTGACAGGCCTCACCAGCTGTGGATTATGTCAGGAGAGACACAAATAATGTTCATCTTGGAACTGGACCAAGAAAGATATGTACTACCTCGAGTGGGATACTGATGTTATATCATTCATTCCTTCAACAATGTAAACTCTGGGAAGAAGTCAGTCACTCAATATTATCGCAGGTTATCAAAATAACTCCATTTAATACATATGGGGGGCAAAGGCTGATTACTTCAATAAATGTGGCATGTGTATAGGACAGTAAATATACAGTTTTGTTTTAGAATCTGCATTTGATCCACTCTTTTTGACAGATTTGACAGGAGCGTTCACAAAGCAGCAGGGCCCATCTCCAGATCTCCAGAGAGGTCCAGTCAGGACTAACCTGAAGCTGTATGTTTCAGGATGCTGGGGAAAGACACAAAGAGACCAAGCAAACTCCCTTCTTAAAGGCCAAATCTAACCCGGGAATTGTACCCTTGATCAGTGAGGAGAGAGTGCTAACCACTGTGCTGCCTCCTGTAACATGACAGCAAATACTACTCCTATAAGATCTACCTTATATCTATATATCTAGAGTAAGAATTACATCAAAATTTCATATTTTTTGTGAAAGGTTTTGGTTAAGGAAGTTTTTTTTGCAAATACTTTTAGCTCTGATTGTTCCAAATATGAGATAAATCTTGGACCATGATCTGATCAGAGCAGAAAGAGGACTCTCTCGCTCTCTCCCTTTCACAATCCCAAACTTAATTTTAGAGGTTCTGTGAAACTTGTACAAAGAGTATCCTATAGACATTACATTTACTCTATCAAGTCAAACGGTGTCACTTAAGCTTCATGTGGCAAAGGTTTCCATGCAACTTTAGTGACAGCCCTACAGTTAGGCTACATGTCTCTACTACAGCGACTAAAACATCCAGTTACCATCCATCCCCGTGGGCTTATCTATGGATTTTGAGCATTTTGTATGTCTGTGAACAGGTTTTGGGACTTGGGGCTAACTTCCTGTCCAGACAGGAAGCACATTCTTCAGTGTGGGTCTGCGTCTGGCCCATGTGTGTAGTTTATGGATGTTTACGTGGGACAGGGATCAGAAATGTCACGGTATCTTACAATAACTGTCTGAGGAATGCAACGCACTTCCCCTGGCACCGTGGGCACCTTTAATTCAACAGGACTAAGCTGCAACAGTGCTATTTCTGTTTAAACAGTTGTGGGCCAATTTATTAGTCAAGATAGTATAGCTAGTTTCAGGATATTTGTTTACTACCACCTGTGTATTGTATTTGATTCTGATGCAATTGGTGAAAATAGGAGTCATGGCAGTAATTGTGACTGTAATACTTGTTAAGTATTATATATAATATTATTCCTCTATACAGCAGCACTCTTATAACAGTTTAGGGCAGTCTGTTGTGAGAAACGGTTGTCAGACAGCCATGTACAGTAGCTTTGGGACCTTCAGCATACTGTATCATGACCAAGCCTGAACCCATTAAAAATATATACATAATGCAGTTTAAGCAAGTAATAGCAGCCCTTTATACAATCAAAAATAGTTCATACAATCAAAATGTATCAAAAGAGTTTGTGAACATTCCAAAGTCTTGTGACCCACTTTTGGGCCCAGACCGGGTAGTTTAGAACCACTGATCTGATGTATTCCACTCTTGTAAAAACCTTTAATCTTATATGGAAAGATGGACCTGTTTAAAACATAAGCCCAAAGGAATGTCAAAAATGCGGGACATGAGTTTTCCTGGACTAATAAAACCAGCTGAGTGATAATACTAGATCTAGATATTGGCAGCCTTTTTCTATTATGCAATCCCTATGTTATGCATGATCCTTTACACAAGGCGCAGTCCTCCTCCACGGCAGGAATCTCAATGAATTAGCTTTTTAAAAATAGCAAGGAATTCACTTGGAAGTCAGTTTTGCTCGCATACTTTCGGGGCAAAGTCATCATACCACTGTCCGGTTTAGTTCAACAATTTATTACTTAGACACACTGTTACAATATTTACAAATTCTTCAAATGCAAAAAGGGGAAAACATAATCAGTTGACATTTTTAGCAAAGATAATCCAGCAAAGTCATGTAGCACATAAACATTTACGATAACAAACAAAAAAAACAAAATCAGGCTCTTGAAACAGAACGACTTATTCCCACAATACATTAAAAATAAATTTGGTTGTAAAATTAGTAGCTTTCTCGACAGTCAACAGTTCAGATCAATAAGCCTGAGTTTTTTTTTCCCCCGTAAGAAATTGTGTGGACAGTGCAATACTTTTGAGTCGGCAGAAAGCATACTAGCATCTACTTTTTACATTACAGTGCTGGTGTTGCAGCCATTAAAGCTTCATAGTAGCCTCCTTTGGTATCACGTATGACGATTTCTGGTCAATGTCCCTTTAAAACCAGATTTAGCTTTGGTTGGAGCTGCAAAAATATGAAAAACGACGCTCATTCTTATCGTTTTTAAGGGAGTAGTCGAGAAGTAGAGGACAGCTGTGGCATTCTGGCGTACGCGCTCGAGTCGTACATCTCCAGTGATCCGTGAACGCTGGTGGGAGCCCATGAAATAGGCGTGGAAGGGCTGCCGGGGTCCAATTCAGTTTTGACTCCCTCGCTGAGTGGGCTCGAGCTGGCGGACGGTTGGCTTTGGTTCCTCACGCTGGACAGCAACAACGGGCTAAACCGCGGGTCTAGCGTCGAGCCATGGGCGGGATAGGAATGGAGCATGGGGTGGTGGTGGGGGTGTCGCGGATGCATACTGTGGCTGTGGGAATGGTAGACATCGTGGACGTTGGGGTAAGAGGGGCTAGTTTGGGGGTTGTAGGTCCAGGAGTCGGAGAGGGTGGTGGGAGGCGCCGGTGGAGGAGGAGGAGGAGGAGGCAGGCCGGTTTGGGAGAAGACGTGTCCCGTCCACAGCGAGCCTTCGGGGGGGAAGGAGACCGGGCTGGAGGAGAAGTCTGGGTGCACTGGGACATTGGGCTGAGAGGGGCACGGAGAGGTGGTCCAACCAGAGAGGCTTTGGGACTCGATGGGAGAAGAACCATCTGAAAAGAGGAGAAAGACTGACTTAGCTTCAAGAATTTAACTTGTCTACTACTCACAGATACTACTTCTCACAGATTCAGATAGTTCATTGGACATATAAAGCAAATTATCCAAGCTTAGGTTGGAATTTACTAGCAGGTATCTTTGAGGCACGATACTCAGGGCCGGCCCAAAGATTCAAGGGGACCTAAGCGGAATGATGTCATGGGGCCCTTGCAACATCAGTTTAATTTTGGATAGATATGTATTTCAATAAATAAAGTCAATTCTCCCACTGCTTATCCTGACTATGTTTGTAAAAGAAATTCGACTACTAGACTAGGTTATGAGGCGCACAACACATACAATACAAATGTATGCACTATTGGGGCTCCCTGGTTGTCTCGGGGCCCTAAGTAACTGCATAGTCTGCTTTTTGGGCTGGGCCGGCCCTGAGGATACTGCTACATTACTAAAGAACTTCAGTCTGTAATTCTCTCGAAAATACATAAGCTTGGAAGTATAGAAATGGCACTTTATGGTTAGCCTAATCAAGCCACAAGTATTCTTTACGGCAGATACTTCTCTGGCCACAGTTCATCTTATCATTCACCAAACATACACAAGATGTAAAAGATGTTCAGACTGTTGAATTATGTACAGCCAGAGGGTTGAATGTTTACCTTTCCACGCTCCTGCAGATGTGGACCCCGTTGGCTGAGTGACTCGGAGTGGCTTGCTCTCACTGTTGAAGCTGCTGGCCTGGCTCAAAGCTCTGGAGAAGTGTTCATCCACAACGTCCCCTATTTCCCCTCTGAAATAAGTGAACAACACGCAGCGGGCACTCAGGTACTCCGCCTCAGCCGGCTGGTTACTGTCCTTTAAGTCGTTGTCGGAAGGAAATCTTCTAACATGGCCCAACGC
Organism: Lesueurigobius sanzi; assembly: GCA_900303255.1. Lineage (NCBI taxonomy): Eukaryota > Metazoa > Chordata > Actinopteri > Gobiiformes > Gobiidae > Lesueurigobius > Lesueurigobius sanzi. The sequence goes on along the minus strand of OMNZ01126527.1, from coordinate 25,721 downwards.
TGCAGTCTGGCGATGAAGGTTTTGTGGGAGCATTCCTCTGGATCCAGTGGACTGCTGCTCCATACACTCCTGCATCTTGTTGTAGACACTTAGCTTCTTCTGCAAAAGAAATAACACGATTTTAAGTCTCATGTTTCAAAACTTAACATTTAGCTCTGTCATTATAACAAGAAGTTGACTCATCTGTTAAAATATAGCAAGATTCATCAGATTTCATTGCATCAAATAGACATTGCAAAATAGCTCTGAACCAAAATGAAGATGGCAAATTTCAGATAAACTTTTTAAATGAAACGTTTACCACAGTTTGCCTCATCAGTGACCCTGAAGGTATTGATAAGTATTGTTCCCCCCTGCCACATTCCTATCTCTTGTAACGCTCCCTGTGCACATTCCTCAGTGACGGCCTGGTTGTCATTACATCACCGTTTGACTGCGGGATTAATAGTTCCGTGTCATTACGCCTGACCTGAGGCCAATACGAGACTTCACACTGGAATCTAAAGTCAAGTGATTGGGGAGGAATGTGTTCAAATACCAAAGTCAGCCAATAAGGGACATTATGACTATTCATTAATCGGCCTGAGGTTAGGAAATAAGCTTTGATTATAGAGCTCTACATATTCAATTAGTTTTTGAAGTTGAATTGTTGGATAAAACGTAGTTCAGTGGTTGCAAACCTTTTTCGTCTGGCGTACCCCTTGGGCCTTACATTTATACTCTTGAGTACCATCTACCTCGATGGTTTTGTTGACATTTAGTCAGAAAGTGAATGACTAGAACTCCAATTTATCCGTTAAAACATGCTAAATACTCCCAAACTCTCACCCTTTACAGTTTTAAATAGCTTTCCTTTGAACATAATAATCAAAAATACAATTCAGTTTTATGTTATTTTGTCACCTGAAATGATTCCAAGTACCCCCTGCTAAGCTCTTGCGTACCCCTGGTTGGGAAACACTGGGGTAATTTATCAAAAAATAATACATGAAAGTATACTAGTATACAATGCGATATAAAAAAAAACATGAATGCCTTTAGTTTGCTGAATGTTGGTCTTAATATCACAACATTCAAAAATACATGTACAATTTAACATGAAAAATACACACACTAAAAGCCAATGCCCAGTAATGAATTTTGTATCAGGGGAAGTTTGCTAAAATATTCATTACACATAAGAGCAATAACATGGCACAATCATGACGGTGGTTTGAATGAGATCATAATAATAATGTTAAAATTCCCTTCTGGAGCTATATCGAAACTTTTTAAAAAGTTCTACAAGTGCGCGTCTCACCTGTTGCTGCTGGTAGTTGTGGTACGTCGCCTTGTACGCAGCGGCTGGGAGGTAGTGCGCTCCATAGCTTTGGTGGTACATCACATCCAGGCAGCTCATAGCGGAGAGCGAGAGAGAGGCGGTGAGAAAGTCTGGCCGAAGGAAACGCGCGCAACACGAGCGAGGGCCACTCTAGACTTCACACGGGCTGTACCCTCCGGCCCGCCGCTGCATCCATATATGCCCAAGCGCACACAATGGCCATGTCGTGCAGTTTGCATAGAGACAATGCGCCTCCAGCTGTGCGCTCCGCCACGCACCACCCCGGGCCTCAGAATGGGCCAGGGCGCAGTGGTGTATCAAAAGAAAATCCACACGGACAAGTTTTGAGACAGCCTCTGATTGGATGAGGATAGTTTCGCCGTGTTTTTGAGGCGAGTTATATTTAGAGAGGGATGCGGACAGTTAGCGCACGCCCACCGGGGACGGGCCTGCGAAGTGGAACAGTTTAGGCGCAAATACAGCGTGCCAACAAGTGTTCTTTACCTATTTAATAAAATATCTTCAGTTCCTCGATAGCCTATGGAGTATGTTGAGTGGACCTAAACAGTTTTTTGTTTGTGCTTTATACAGTAGGCTACTTTTTGTGAAGTTTTTAAGCGTGACAGGTGCTTAAACCCAAATTGCCAAGAAGTGCCAAGACTATGTGCAGTTCCCCACGTATTTATGTGTAGTTATTAATTGTACAATTTGCTGGTTGCGCGAAGTTTTGAGTGGAGTTGACGCAGACTACGATCTACTATTCTTTACCACAATAATCTGTAGAGTCCTAGATTGAAGCTGAGCTGTTTGCTGCCACCTGTTGGAGACTTTAATGACACACATCAAGGCCCATTCATGAGTTCAGAAATAGGCTATGTGTGTTTTTTGTTTATTTAATTATATGGATATGTTGTTGCCAATGTTTTTTTGTTTTTTTTTAAATGAACAGTGGTGGAAGAACTACTCTATTTTCTTCCTTAAGTAGAAGTACAGGTCCACATAAGATGATTGTTTGTAGAGATAGGAGTGACAAATTCACTTTAGTAAAAGTAAAAGTATCAGATCTGGATCAGTAATTGCTTTCAAATATACTTTAAATATAGTTTAAAGTTTTAATAAGTAAAAAGTATTTCACACAGCTTTTTTTTAATAGCCTATATAGAAAGAGTAAGCTTTTGCATCAGGACTATAGGGTGACCAGATTTTTCCCAATAAAAACTGGGAAATACATTTTTTTTGTCATTTTTCTCACGTTTTTTGTCACTTTTTAAAATTTTCCCGTAATTTTGTCGTGAATCGTTTTTTTCTTACATTCTTTCTGCATTTTTCCTCACATTTTTCATCTTGGCCAAAAGTAATTAAGTATCAAGGAAATATGCTGCTTTGGTCAAGGTACTGGTGAAAAAACACGGACAACTGGGACAGAGGTTGTGACAAATGAATGGTTTCAGATAAATTCACAGGGACGTGGGACAGAGGGCTCAAAACTGGGACTGCCCCGGGTAAACTGGGACGTCTGGTCACCCTAATCAGGACTAAATCAGGTCTTAACCGGTTAAAGGTGCCCACACACTAGAGGATTTTTAATCTTTTGAGACTAGGACACACATACACACACACAAGGAGTCCCACAGAACAGATCATGCCATGAGAGAAAGTTTTTATTGAGCCACGCCTCCTAAGACTAAAAATCTGGCTAAAGATCCTCTATTGTGTGTCCAGCTTAAACCAGAGCTATGTTCAAACCAGGACTAAACCAGGTCTGAACCAGGTCTAAACCAGATCTAAACATTAAACTAATTCTAAAGCCTGAAGGAGCCGCTGGTGCTAGACTTTTAGATTATGATGTTTCTGATCAGAGCGACTTTTCTGCAGCTTTAGATTCACCAACTGTTTGTCACTGAAAAAAATCAGGCTGTAAAATGTAGTGAAGTAAAAGTAAACAGTATTCATCATACAACTAAATTGTACATTCTACCACTGCTTATCAAGAGCCTGCCCAAATTCTATTCTTCTTTCTTTTTAACATTTTGCATGGTGAATAATAAATCACACATTTCCAGGCCCAACGTTTACATGAAACATTAAAATGCCCTGAAGTGAGCCTTCAGCTAAACTTGAACAGAATATACAGTATGAAGAAAGTTTGCCTGTTACATCAATCACTTAAATGTTGTGTCCTGAATTCCTCACGGTGACAGGTGCCTTGACACCTGAACAGCATCAGCAGCCGTCGGAGTGAGTGATGAAGATGGCAGCATCACCATCTAGTGTCGTCTCTGGGCAAATCCACCACTGTGTCTCCGAACTCTCCTCACCGCGGCTGGGAAAGTGGGCCAGTGGAGCACTCACCAATGCCCCGAGACAGTGTGTAGGGAGTGTAGCAGCAATACAGCTCTGTGGCATCTCCAAACACACACCCATACAGACACTGTGATACAGATATAGTGGCTGTGGCTGGACCTGCAGGGCTTGCGACATCTGGAGCAGCCTGCGCCTCTCCTGCTCGCTGTCTTAATGAGGCAGAGACGTTGGTTATTAGGGGATGCCTGAAATGGGAAAGATTCGAGAGAGGAGGGATTGGAGCGGAGGAGGTACATTGTTTGCTTTTGTAGCTGGGAATTCCCTCAAAGAGTTTAAGTTTTCAAGCTTATTAAGCGTGACAGTTTTGAAAAAGTAGGTCACAAAATGAATAGTTCATATTATATAGATTATGGAAGATATGGACAAACACACCTTTTAAACTATTGATGGAAAGTTGGTGGTGTGAAAGATATTTCTACAATATTGAATACACGTTTTTAATACATGTATGCAAAACTACAGTATAGGAGAGATGGAAATTCAATTGTTTCTTTTAGGGGAGACACAACAGGCTAAAGTACTATTTATTTAACATGTTCAATTTAATCTCTTAAAATATAACTTTCACCTGGAATCAAATCTCACAGTAAGGTTTTTGATGATTGCACTGATTTCCATATGGGAAATTATCATCTCCCAGGGCGTTTTCTCAAAATACAATACTCAACAACACTCCACAACATCTTCGCTTTAGTAGCACCTACACATTTATCAGTCTTGTACTAAATAATATTTTGAAGGTTCATTACAGAACTAATTCCTAACTTAATTTATTTTGAATCCCCAAAACAAAGCAAAATTTGAATTTTACAGATTTTTTTCAGTCAAAACTAAATTAGATACCGTATTTTCCAGAATAAGATGCACTTTTTCTCATACTTTGGCTGGGGTCCCGCGTCCCGCGCATTGCTCCTGATATCACCAAGTAATTAAGAATCCAGGACCAATGTCATGTTGTTTGCCTAGGACCAATGTTACAGCCAGCCAATCAGGGGTCAGTTGTGCTAGATAGTCGGCTCAGGACAAAAATCAAGTTTAGGAACAGGGAAATCTTTAAAGGGACTCAACGGAGGTTGTCCATTTTCATACTTGTGACTGCCACCTCTGGCCGTCCGTGTTACTGCAGTCTCCATGTTAAGCTGGTGCCTCGGCCCGAACACGCAACTTTGGAGTGACGGTGCAGGCTTATAGCGGCAATTGAGTGGGATAGGTGTGGGCTCACAGTACAGCGCGGGACATTGCTGGAGCATGTAGGGGGTGGAAAATATATTATTTTTTTTATTTTAAATTCCGTCCCTTTAAGGTTAGGGTTAGGGCTATGTTTAGGGTTAGGTTTAGATATATTTTCAGACAAACCAATTCATAGAGCTGTCCAAAATTACAGCAGACTGTTCCCTGTTCCTAAACTTATTTTTTGTCACAGCATGTCAAGTTTTCAAAGCAGACCGTCCCTCCCCTTATCTAGCAAAACTGACCCCTGATTGGCTGGCTGTAACATTGGTCCTGGGCAAACAACTTTGACATTGGTCCCGGACTCTTAATTACTTGGTGATATCAGATCGTCCGTCCTGCGACTTATACTCAGGTGCGACTTATATATTAATTAATATGTTACGTTAACATACCAGACACCTATTCAGTTTGTTGGTTATGCTTCGTGTAGCTGAATAACCATCAATGTGTTATGTTAGCATACTGTACACCTATTCAGCCTGTTGTTCTCTATTCTATTGTTATTATTATTATAACATGCCTTTCAAGATGAAATGTCTGTTCTTGGTCTTGGATTTTATAAAATTAAATTCCCCCATAAATGTGACTTATAGTCTACTGCGACTTATACAGTATATGTTTTTTTCTTCCTCGTTATGCAGTTTTTTGGTGGTGCGACTTGTACTCCGGAGGTTACTAACCAACCTTTAGAGGCTAACGTTATTTGAACATCAAGTGCTACCTGGGTTAGTCCAGAAAATATGGTTCAAAGTTGCCTATAAAAAAAAAAACTGTATGTTATTCAAAAACTAAATTAGACATTCAAAATGTTTGTATCTTATTCAATATTTCAACAAATCTATAAATTTAAACCTGGCTCTATCCATTATTCTGACATTTTTCATGAAACCATAAAATAAAAGAAAACTTTTATATTGTTGCCAGTAATATACAGGAACTGATTCAAATTGATATCTTCAACCTTAAGACCCTGTAATACTATAATATACAGTCGTGCTCAAAAGTTTACATACCCTTTTAATCTTTTGGCCATTTTTCACAGAATATGAATGATAACACAAAATATTTTATCCACTCATGGTTAGTGGTTGTGCGGAACCATTTATTGCCAAAGAACTGAGTTTACTCTTTTGAAATCATAATGAAACAGAAACTACTCAAATGTCCCTGATCTAACGTTTAAATGACCTTCAACAATTGCCAGGAAAATTGTTCAGGAGCAAAGAAAAACTCACTTCAGCTGAAATACAGGACTTGTTAGATGCATAATATGTAAACTTTTGATCATGGACATTTGGCTATAGTTGAAAAGTGTAAACAAACAGGTTTTTTGACAATAAATACCATAAGTTTCCATACCCTGACATTCTGCCAGTGTATGCAAACTTTTGAGCACGACTGTAAGTCTAGGTGTGGTATACAGTAATAGATCAAATAGTTACACCTTGTACCAGTATATACCGAGAAAGTTAGCTCATATTATTGTCTTATTTTGAATGAAACTAAATACACGAGCCTTCCTGAGTGCTAAATTGCTCCATGTTACTAATTACAGTATGCTAATTTAAGCCTGCGCTGCATCTTGCTGAGGCAGGTGGCTGATGCACATTAGGCAGTGTGCAGCATCAGGAGATCAGGGAGGGTTACACTGAGGTCTGTAGAGGACCATGCACCTGTCTCAACACGTCCCTGGACTCATGCGATGGGAACTATCAGCACCAAGACAATGAGACTTCTGCAGGTGCAAGACACATGCAAGCAAGAAGAAATTCATGCTGACTTTATGAAAGACAGATTTCCAGGATCGTAATGAATCATGCCGACACTGAGTTTTGAGTTGTAATTGGCATAAGTTTGTTCATGTTAGATTCCCTTCCTGATCTCCCCTATTTTGTGTCCTGTGTTGATGCAATTTTAGACATGTGGTTCACAAAGTTATCATTTGCAAAGCAGATATCTCCGTTTTAAATTTTTTCAAAATTGTTTTAGATATTTATCACCGTACTCTACAGGTATATATACTGTATATATCTGGTCATTAAAAACACTGATACACAAAGAGAAAATTACAAGCATATGTTTATTTTTTTCAATGGCATTTATCTGATTTTGCAAATGACTTCCTCATTTGTCTCTCTGCGTGCCACCAAACCAGGTCTATAACCGAAATATACCAGGGGCAGGCTACACAAGGTCTTACATAGAGTTAAACCATGAGACGTTTTCAAAAGATACTAACTCAAAAGAGGACATGAATAGAAGTGAATTAGGAAAACACTAGACCATTGGTTGTCAACGGGCAGATCGGGACCCAAAAGTGAATTGCGGGACCATTTTTGGTCGGTCACAAGCTTTTGAGAGAAAATCAAGTCACTCCTTCTGCTTCAACAATTCTCTACAGTTTCTCTAAAATACCTTTATTTCAAGGGGGCTAATTAAAAATCTTTAAAAGCTTCGTCAGCACTGAGCAAACTTGACCACCCGTGGGACTTCATATGAAGAACCAGTGGGAGCAGTTTACCTGTAAGTTCCCCCTCTCTTTCTTCTAAAGGTTGGAGAAAAAAACACCTTACCCTATTCACACCTCATCACCGGTCATTACCTTGACCTAGTCACAGTTTGTCATGATACGTTGAAGGAAGATCTCAAAGCTACACCAGTTGAGAACCGCAGCACTAACTTTCAGAGGCCTTCATGTACAGCAGGGGTGTCACCGAGGGCCGCATATTGACATGTACACAGCATGAAGGGCCACAGATCCGTGGTCAGTGCATTCAAACATTCAACTAGCTGTATTTAAGAGAGGTTTAAACCATGTCCCACACCTTTATTTAGGCTTGGAGCCATAATGCTAGCTCTGTCTCACAATAAATATTACTTTTTGAAGTTTTAATTTTAATTGTGTGGAATTATTAGGACTGTAGTAAAACGTACCATCTCTGAGGAGGCCTGAGGGCCACCAAAAATTGGTCTGAGGGCTGCATTTTGGACATGCCTGATGTACAGCCTTGGAAAACCTTTAAGTTTGCACGGTAACCTTAAAAGAGCATAGTTTTTATGGTCTAATACAGTATGATCTTTGCATTATTCTTTTGATCCATAATAAAGTATGAAATGCAGTGAAAATATAATACAATACAAATTTGCAGTGTAATGCACACACAGTTGTGCTCATAAGTTTACATACCCTTTTAATCTTTTGGCCATTTTTCATAGAATATGAATGATGACACAAAAATATTTTTTTCCACTCATGGTTAGTGTTTGTGCGAAGCCATTTATTGCTTTTGAAATCATAATGAAACAAACTACTCAACTAACGTTTACCTTAAACAATTGTTCAGGAGCAAAGAAAAACTAATTTCAGCTGAAATACAGGACTCTGACAAAACTGGACTCTCTGGAAAAAAATATGTTTGTTTCAAGATGCACAATATGTAAACATTTGATCAGGGACATTTGGCTAGTTTCTAGTTGAAAAGCGTAAACAAACAGGTTTTTTGACAATAAATGGCTTCACACAAACCACTAACCACGAGTGAAATAAAGGCTTTTGTGTTATTATTCATATTGTATTTGAGCACAACTGTATGTGCACTTACTTTTCTTATTCCATCATTCTTAATTATGAATTACATTATTTTTCACATGGCACTGACACACTTGGATAATCGATTTCACACTGTTATTTTATCAATTACTCCTAACATCTTAATTGCACGACATGCTTTACAGACAACCAGGTCACAACAATTGCAGTTCTCATAATTGGCACGAATACAATGCATCTCCATGAGTCATTTAACTTTTCCCATTTACCTGAACTGACTGCAAAATGTATACAGCTTCTTGATTATTTTTTACCCGGTGGATGATTTGTGCACAGTTTCCCGTATCCTGCGTCTGTTTGAGCGTTTAGCCACAGTGGATGGCGGGGGAGGGGTCGGCACATTAAAGCCTAATTAAAGAGACATTAGCGTTAGTTTCCTCGGTGTGATGCGACGCCAATGCATTTTTACTGTGTTCCCACACAAAAACATGACCTGGCCTTAATTTAAAACCAAGGCTTGATGCGGTATTCATTTCAGCGGGGCAGAAACAGCACGGACGGTGGATTCATTTGCCATGTTTGCTGCCGGTCTAATGAAACAAAAGACGCTCATTTAGAAGTTAATGGGCACATTTCCATTTCAGCCACAAGGAAGCAGTGATTTGCTGAAACAAAAGCACTCTCCTCGCGTCGTCATTATGGCAGCGAGCTCAAGTCTTCTGTTGTAATTGCCAGTGTACTGTATAATTATGCACTTAATAAAACTTAATAAGCTGAATAGATTGAGAATTGGAGTGTGCAAACGTTGTAGCAGTGATTCTGAGACATTTTCAAACACAGGCCACAAATAATAATCCACTACTATTATTTTTATGTGTCATCTGTAGTATATAGACATAGCATTTACACCTTAAAGGCCCTATACCTGACATTTTTTTAATAAGATGAAATACTTTTTATCCCTTTAGAGTGTTAAAGCAGTCATTTGGGAATAATCAATGCATGCAGTCGGCATTGTGTTATGATCCCTAAATATCAATATTCAATGAAAAAGAATGTACCTTTTTCATCAGGTTTTTACGCCTAAGGATGATCATGATTATAAAAATGCCTTTTTTTGTCACATTTTGACTAAAGGATACCCTTTTTGTCTAAACCTGGTGAAAAAGGTCAAAATTGGTTATAGGGCCTTTAAGTATAAAAGATGAGCATACACCTCACTGGGAAATTTGACTTGTCTCTGGTCTTGGCCCATCCTTAACGGTTCCTGGGGCAACCTGTCGTGAGCATGACTATAGTGCATTGTCTCTGGACCAATTTTCAAAACCTGGTTCATGGTCAGGACTGCCTAGTTATGCATATTTTTTGAGGAAGATGAGAAAAACATAATGTATATCATATACCCAGGACCTTCCTGTTGAGGATATAATTCTAATCACTCGGTCAGCAGCAGTGTTGTTGGGATTATTCAGTAAAAGTAATCAAACTACTGATTACTGATTACTCTTTCTAAAAGTTGTTCCTCTTGTTCATGCTCCTTAAGCCACAACAGGACGACATTTCATAGTTGTGTAGTTTTACACTTAATCTTATTTCTCTTGCTCACTTCCTGCCTCCAGTTGATGTCACTGATGATGTAAGCAGCGAAGGGGTCTATTTTAATCCCATTATATTACTATGTTACTAAAAAGTAATCTAATTACAGTGGTGGATTACTCTCTGCAACACTGGTCAGCAGGTCACCTCACTCACTTAACTTTGTGCTTGATTCTGCTCAATAATCTTTAATTATACGAGACAGAACCAGTTTTATTTTGAGCATTCAAACATTTTCTTCTGTATATAAACTTTCTTAAAAACTAATTTAAGACTTATTCACAGTACTTGTGTGCAAGTGACCGATATTCACCCTCTAATGTGCTGTCTGACCTTATTCAAAAGCCTATAATTACTGTCTAAATGCTCGGGTTTTCGCTCTGCTCTCTGCTCTGTCAAAGATAATGAAATGCGTACTGGTCCGGTGCTGAGAGTTAATGATTTGACCAAGGCTCAAAGACCTGGTCATTTAGACATTTAAGAAACCACTTACAGCACCTCCTTATGGGGTCACATGGGGCGACAGAATTTGGTTTAAAACAAATACAGGTTTAAATTAGATTCTTAGTACCCACAGAAAATTAGACTCTTCTATTGTTAAGACGGTAGCGTGGTTGTAATGAAATTCTGTTCTCTGCCTGGGAAAAGTAGGATGTATTATTATCTGTAGCAGGAGTAAAATCCAATCATATGTTTCATTTTTATGGAAGTGCCGCAATATGAACGAGATGATAAAAGAGACGTGCAGTATCTCCTGAATCCCATCCGCCATCGCACAATAAAGTATTGCTTTGGTGCCTGTGTCCCTCTGATGACAAGCATGATACTTTTCAGCCATAAAAACACAGGGAAAGGCTGCATGCGAGTGATTGGTGCTTTCGCCATGAAACAAGAAGGTTCCTGGGTGTGATTCCTGAACCTTGTGTAGGCTGTACTTTTAATCAGGTTTCTGCCAATCCCCAATCCCCTGCTGAAGGCTAGATTTGTCCAAATCCATTTACACATTTAGATCTATATAGCATAATAACAGCGGTTCTCAACTGGTATGTTGTCGGGACCCACCAACACTCTATAAAGCCAAGCCGCGGCACAAATAATAATTGAATTTGGTATAAATAATGCAAAATACTGTATTTTTCTACAACATCATACTTGAATAAGCCCTAAATAATATACAGTTGTGCTCAAAAGTTTACATACCCTGGCAGAATGTTAGGGTATATGCATTTCATAGAATATGAATGATAACACAAACACCTTCATTCATGGTTAGTCGTTGCGGGAAGCCATTTATTGTCAAAAAAATCTGTTTGTTTACGCTTTTTAACTAGAAACTAGCCAAATGTATGTGAAACAATTTTTTTTATTTATTTGAGAGTCCAGTTTTGTCAGAGAGTCCTGTATTTCAGCTGAAGTTAGTTTTTCTTTGCTCCTGAAGAATTTTCCTGGCAGTTGTTGAAGGTTATGTAAACCTTAGATCAGGGACATTTGAGTGGTTTCTGTTTCATTATGATTTCAAAAGAGTAAACTC
>OMNZ01126527.1:0-10649 GCA_900303255.1 Lesueurigobius sanzi | reverse complement strand
GATGGACCGTAGCCTCCTCCCTGAGGGGAGAGGGTTTGTGTTCAGGGTGGGAAGGGTCAGCTGTGATCCGACCTGCATGCCCTCGGGTCCTGGAGACATAAAGGTTCTGGAGAGATTGAAGTTTACAGCCATGTGTGTGGGGGAAGGAGTGTTGGTGTCCTTTTTGTTCAGGGTGATGGGGGGAAGGGGGGGCTTAGTTTAGTTTAGTTTATTTTGAAGGACAATGTGCAGTTACATTAAAAAGATGGCTGCACCAGATTTAGCACCATGCTACTTTCCATCCGTAGTCCTTAACAATACAATCATGGGGACGTTGGGGAGGTCTGAGAAAACGAGGACGGTCAATGCGGCAGTAGTGCGTATTTAGATCCTGCGTGAGAGACAGATTGTTCTGGGCCTGAGGGGCTCGGGGCTTACAAGAGGCTAAAGCCCGTAAGCCCCTCCACACTGCAGCAGGATCTTTTGCAGTCATTTGGTCCTGAAGCCGTGCAGAGTGCGCTCGTTTGCGCTCCATCTCCCTGCTAAACCCGTATTTGGCCTCTCTGTAGCTGTCCCTGTATCTGCTTTTACGCGCTATATAGCAAAGTATAAAGTGGAAACAACAGCGTTTTTATTTTATTGTGTTGAATTATCATGTTGGCAGTGCTATATACTGTTCCTTGATACACGCAATTCTTTGAAGCATAAGAAGCTCACTGCCACTTTTGTATTGCAGCTCCTGGGGTCAAAAAGGTTGGAGACCCCTGACGTAGATCATATTGAGCGCTGCCAAGTCTCAATGTTGATTCAATCACAAAAGATAACGCAATACACTGTTGTCCCATTAGGTTAGGCAATATACTGTACATGTTGAAACAGCGCCCTTTTGCTATCTGCAAATTCTAAACTTAACAAATATTTTCATACAGACAATGTTGCAGATCCACACTAAATACCTTGTTCCTGATGTGGCACTGTACTGACCTTTTTCATATCTCAACCAAGCCAATGCCAGGCCATCCTTACCTCCTGGCAATAATGAGCAAAATGTGAAAAATGCCAACGCAGTCCCTCGCTGTGCCCTCTGTCCGGCGGTCTGTGAAGTGTAGGAGTGGAACAGTTGCTACACTGAGAATAACTGTTGGGATTAGCGCGATTTGGGGGAAACGCACCTCTAAGCTGAGCGAGTCCATGTGTTTTATGGCCAGGACTCCCACTGATCGAGCCCCAAACTCATTTCACACATGATTGTCCCGCTCAGCTCCAGTCTGTACTTAGTGCCCTAACATTAGACAGCCGCACGCCCGGGGACATGAGAGGAGCGCACATAGAGAAGGGTGCACATAGAGTAGAAATGCAGGGTGGGAGTGATGAGATGGAGCAAAGAGCGCCACCTTCATATTTCTGAAAATATTAGCACATTTGGTTATATTTACTGCCTCTTTGTGAAGCTTGAGAACAAAAACGGTTTGATGAAAAGAAGCAAAGGCTATTTTACCTTTCAACATACAGTATAACGATAACAGCATTGGTTTGGGACCTGCCCTACATTCCAGGCAGGTTCTATGTTTGTTGTGCTTGTACTGTATGTGCTTGAATTTACGTCATTTGCAAAAAAATTTCACAAATCTTCACATTCTTTGTAGACACCTTTTTTTGTAAGTCAAGAATGTTCCTGAATATTCTTTGTCTATAATTTATTGATATATCATTTAAATTGTCTATATTTGACATTGCATGCTTTACACATAAAAAATAATGTTTTGGACTCAAACCATTTGTCCTCATTGTGGAATTTATGGATATAACTTATACGCCACAACGCCCCACATTCCTCCCAGCATCTTAACATGATAAATGCCTATTAAAAAACAGTCCATTGCCCCTATTAGAATATGCACGCCTCAGACGCACTAACACAGACAGACCTGGTATACCTGCTCTCCCAGTGGGTGCTTCAGGCCAGATTTATCACCGCGGGGGGCTCCTGTGATGATGAGACCGTTTAGTGGGGGTCCCTGAGGTGCTCCACTGATTAGTGCCAAACATCTTCCCTAATAACCTTAACAAGAACGGTGCGCACTCTCCTCTCTATGGAGACGAAACAGTGCTACGGGCTACCCATCCTCAAAGTCACCTCCTTGCGTCTTTTCCCTAACTTGTAATGTGAGGTTATTTTGGGGGGCTACGACGGTCCCTGTCTCTCATTGCATGTAGAAATTGAGTTGGTCACGGTTCGGCACATAAAGTCGGCAGCAAGATGGAACAAGACAATACTAATGTATGAACAATGATAGACAATAAAACACACCCTCCTGGGATGATGCCATGGGGAGGAAATAGTGGAGAAGGGAATGATATTTGGAGCCAAGGAGGGAATTTATAGACAGCTATTTGTTCCAGGAAGTATTACAACAAGTGAACATCTGGCCTCATACATATTTCTGAGCCTATAAAAATATAATCACGAGCGGATGTTATCAAGTACTGAGACCATATGGAAAAATTCTTGTTTCTTTTTCTTTCTTTTTTTCAAGTAAATTCAGACATGTGGAAGACACAAGCACATAGTATAGTAGGTTTATATTGCAGAATGTGATAGATATACACATTGATGAATATTGGTTAACAAAATGCACATTATACATACATGATCAATATATGATATGCATATGTATATGCCAGATATGTATATGCCAGAGTACCTATATCCTGAATCTGTATTCACATTTTATTATTTTGTTGTTATTGTTTATTTTAAGCTTACTATTTGAGCTACTGTGACAACGCAATTTCCCTTGTGGATCAATAAAGTCTATACTCTACAGTCTAAATTCCACTCTGAAAGTCTAAGGGCTATAGTCATCAATCATAATCAGTATGACTATAATGTAAGTTTTAATGTAAAATAATTTGTATTATTATTTTAAACTAAAAACAGGGAACGTTGCCTTTTTTCCCTTTGGGGGACAGTAAAAAAAAATGTTACATGATACTATTAATATTTTAAAATTTAATAAATTAAATTGTACATTTTAGTGTAAGAAATTACATTTTCCCCCAGTTTTGAGCATAGAGTGTATGGTTTTGAAGCGAGTGAGCTGTCTTTTGTCTACTTTTTCGTAACTCCTTTGCTTTAGTATGTTGCTTTTAAGTGGACTAAGTCAATATTTGTTCTAATTTAAACCCGAGTTGATAAGACCACATACTAATTTATTCCACGCATGTTTTAAGTTAAGTTACCACATGTATCTCCTACATATGCAGTCGTAGCATTAAAACACCTTTATTTACATTTTAATTATATTTCTACAGACACCGTTCTATTGTTTACCGAGCCTGACGAACGCTCCCTGAATGTGCCTTCGTGACGTCAGCCCAGTCAGCTGAGGGAGGACGGCGACAAGAGTGAACCAGGAAACCCAGGCTAAAGCGACTATCGTCCCGCTCCGAGGGCTAAACAACAGCTTTTACCTCAATCTGACTGCGTATATTTTTATATTTATTCACTAGGTTTACATCAATTAGCGCCATGGCCTTTTTCAAGAAGAAGTCGGTAGACGGTAAGCTCGATCTGTGTTAAAAAAGCTAGCTTGAGTTGTTTTTAGCATTTGTGTATAAAATTCTCTGCTGTGCCCATGGTTGAAATGTTGCTTTATTTAACTTGTCTGACCTGTTTTAGCTCGTGTTTGCTTTAGCTGTCACAAGGCTTTTATTTTAAAAAAACGAGGCTGAAACTTGATTTAGAATAAGATTTTGGTTAGTAAACATAATAGATCTAGTTATAAATGTTGTTTTCGTTTAGCTACGAGTCAAAAACCTGAAAATGGAGATTACGCAGATGACAGTTATGGTGTTGGCTTTGTCTATCGACCCGGAGAGGGATATTGGGACAGCCTGAGTAATATAAGGTTAGGTAATAGGGTTTAAATGTGTGTTGATTATACTGGCAAAACGTCACTTGAGGTATTTGGGGAGAAAAGCAGTGTTAACCATTCTATTTCACATACAGTGGCCTCATTTGGGAAATAATGGAATTGTAAAAGTTGTCAAATTTCTTTCCCATAGCTGCCATGTGCCCTGATTGACTGTCCACTTTGTTATCATAAGATTGATCAACTGACTCATATTTTCCCCTGGCTGTCAGCCTAGAAGTACCTGCTAATTTAGGTAATTTCAGCTCTGTCAAAATGCTAAAAGACCAGCCCAAATCTTTCCACCCTGTCTCCAGGCTAAGTCATCACCATTACAAGGTCAAGTAGAGCACTTTAATAAATGGCTCAAGTGCAGATTAACTCCTGGAGCAGTTTTGGCAGACTCGGAAAGAAAGATGGCTGGCTGGCCCCTTGAGTATATTGTCAAAGGCATTTTTAAATATTTCCAATGTGTTGTCTTTTTGAGTCCAGTCTTTCCACACCTCCTGCCCGCTCCTCCCGTCATTGTCATTCCAGTTTCACTCATACCAACTTACTGTGATCTCCAAAGCTGCAGCCTCTCCTCTCAGCAATGGCATCCTTTTGACATCCCCATCTCGTCTCGGTCATCTTTTCTCTCCGTTTCATTTTTCCGATAGTCTCAAGTCCGCTGGAAGTAGTGATTCAGCAGGTTGCAATGGTTATTCGGCGAAAAAGAAGAGAAGGGGGTTTTCGAGATCACACTTATTTGTAGGACGGTATCCCTCCCACTTTGAAACGTTGGCGTCGCGTCACCTTATACGTATAACTATCGTCATACTTGGATATTTTTAACATGTTTTGGATGTTCATACTGGATTTATTTTTCAGAATGTTATATTCAGAAGTAATATTTTGATTTGTTTTTCAAATAGTTTTCTTGCCTTCTTCTCCTTTGCGTTTTTCCCCACTTCAAATGTAATATTTTGTATATTTCTTTCTTTTCATTTCACATTTTCTAGGACATAACATTTTACATTTAGTAAATTTATTTTTCTCTTAGATCAGAAGTGTATTTTTTGTGTAATTTTTTCGATTCAATTGATTTTTCAATAGGTTTGCTTTATTTTTGTTGTTTTTTCCTCTCCTTTTTGGACCACTTTTGGACATTTTGAACATAACACCATGGATTTTAATTAGATTTTTTTTTTTTTTTCATATAGATTTAATATAAAATGTGCCTTAGCTTGTTCCCATTGCTTATGTTGTCCAATTGGTAACAAAGTTTGTTTGTGGTTAGTTGGTCAACTACCCACATGGTTGACATATCTCTCTCACATGATGCAGTTGTTTGGATGTCTCAGAGTGGACTCTTATTTCCCCAAACTCTTGGACAAAGCAGTGTCCGAATGTGCGTTAGTCTACAATTGACATTTTCTTTGCTACGATTCTCCCCTAATGAGCCCTGGAGTAGATAGTTGAAGTCATGTGTGGTAGGTTTCATTCTTTTATTTCCAGCTGCTTGTGCACAGCAGCTTAAATGAATCAGATCTCTGTGGATTTGTTTCAGGACACCTGCTCCAGCTGTTTTAATACGCTCATTTTGCTCATCCCTCAACAATTAACCATCAATTAACACTGTTTAATCCAAAAAATCCTGTAAATGTTTTAATGTGTTTTTCCAAGTTTCCCTTTTTTACAAGTTTGATTCTTGGAGGCTAAAGGAAAGTACAAATTAAACATGAATGAATGCTTTGTCAGACATGAAGTAAAAAGAAAAATACCATATAAATCTTTACAATTTTTTTTTTTTTTTTTTTTAAACATGTATTAAGTGTCAATTAAAAAAAAATTGACTTGAGATTTAGACTAGGGCTAAGGCGAATCTTGTCACAATTTTCTTTAGTTTAAATCACAAATTAGATTTAATCACAATTCATGTGTAAATCATGTTGTCTTTTAAAGGCGACTAAAGCCATCTGCTTCTTCTTGGGTTTAGACCTGGTGTTGTAGTGGTTTAGTCTTGATTAAGACCTGTTTTAATCCAAGTTTCAGTCCTTACAGAGTTTTGACATAATTCCCTCACGGTTTAGACCTGGTTTATCCCTGGTTCAGTCTGTGATATTGTCCCGGTTTAGACCTGATGTAAACCCAGTTTCTCTTGGTTTATTTCTGATTGAGTTCTTGAGTTTAGTCCTGGTTTAGTCCAGGGACCAGGGTAATCATCGTTTCAATCTGTCCCTGGTTTAGAACTTGATTTCAGTCTCTGCTTTAGTCCGGTTTACTCCTTGGTTTAGTCTTGGTTTAATCCAGATTCTGTCTGTGATATTGTCCAATTTTAGACCTGGTTTAGACCTAGTTTTCTCCTGGTTTAGACCTAGTTTTCAGTTTTATTGTCAGTGAAAGGATTCAGAAACTAGGAATTTTCTTAGAGGCAATGGTGCAACAAGAAACAAAGTAGTAATAACAAATCATAAAAATATGAGGGTATTCATTAAGAAGTATGTTTTTCAATATCAAAATCACCAAAATATAACTGAAACTAACTCTGAAATTGCATTCACGCTTTCCCCTCGAGTTGAAACAGTTCTTTCCCTCCTTTCTTCCCCTCAGACGTCATAAAGGAACAGTCGAAGGAGCTGCGAGGCACTCAGCGACAGATCAACAGAGACCGAACAGCGCTGGAGAGACAGGAGAAACAAATGGTGAGAGATAGACCCCCACACATCAGTACTACACACATCAGTACTACACACATCAGTACTACACACACTCACCACTTTGGGCATCTCCCCCTGGTTTCTTACTTATTGCATCAATGGTTTTTCTAACTCCCTGGACTTCCTGCTGCTGGGCTGAATGGGTCTAAGTGAGTGTAGATGATATACACTAACTGGGTGGTTTCGCTTGGGGCCAGAGCTTCTCTTTCTAGTGTCCCCACAAAGACGCTAATAGAGGTACATTTCCCCTCTTGTGTGAGATGAAAGTGCTGCAGTGTCCTCTAGCCTCTGTTGTAGTAAGTAAATACAATACAGGACTTAATTACATCCCCGGGGAAAACCATTTTATTCCTCATTAATGCTTTCCGCTAATTAGTTGATTTTTTTTTCCCGTTCTCTCCGAGCTTTGTTGCACATTTTGTAGGAAAAAAATAGTCCTTCGCTATGAATTGGAAATGACCTAATTTTGCAGTTTAGCACAATGTCTGCTGTGGGGGCATACTTCAAGAGAACAATCAGACACTCGCATAAACTGCAATAAAATGATGGGGGAAGCCATGGTGCTGAGACATTGAAGCCAAATGGGTAATTTTACAGATTATCAGCTGCACTGTCACACAATAAAATGTTGTGGGGAGGTCTCTATTGCTGCAATATCCATTATGTTTTCAAAGGAGGTCCATTTTTGGTATAAAGTTAAATATCTTTGCTGAGGGGGTCGATAAGAGACAAAAAACAGATCAAACTTGACAAGAGTTTGAGCTCAGATGGAATAAAAATACTAAAGGTAAAATTTGGGTACCCCCCTAAAATGTAATATTATCGCTAACATTAATTTACTTTAATGTACAATATAGTGTAGTAGCACAAGTGGACGCTCGGTTGTTCTGAGCCGAGTTGTAGAAGTCTCACAAGCAAGACTATGTAGAGAAGATGCACAATGTGAACGTGACCTGTGTACAGTGTTGTTGTGTTGTCCATCGACAATAATCTGCTGAAAATCAAGAAGCCGTCTCTTCTTTCAAGACCAGTGTAACATACTGCCAAATATATTTTTTCATGAAAAGCAGTTAACTTTGACTGATTCTGCTGCCATAGTGTGCCAGTGATTCTCTACTGTTTGTACCTATAACGTACTGTCCTCCTGGCAGAAGCCAGACTGATCTGTGTAGCACTCTGAATTGAGTTCTACACGTTATCGATCTGGGATGGCTCCCAATCAAACTGTCCGTGAGAAGGAGGGACATTCAGTACAATACTTTGAGCTGATTGGGTGAAGCCCCAGCTCGTACCCGCCTTTCATTATCCACTTTTATCCAATCATAGGCACGAGTCATGTGGGATGGAGGAAAAACAAGGTGTTATGTGTTGAACATCTACAAAGTCCTCCGACATGGCCATGTTTGTTTTGCCGAGGCAGCGGTCTACTGACTGTCGCACTGTAGCCTACATGTCCCGCCCCCAGCCACACGGCAGCATGTCATTGGTCAGACCCCTGCTGGTTACGAACTGGACCATCAGTTGTGAGACTGAAAATTCTGATCTCGTGGAAATTCATCTTGCAGCACAAGGTTACATACCATAACTTTATTACATTTATACAAAAAGTATAGTTTAGCTTAGTTTTATTTGAGCATCAAGCAGATTAATTTACTCCTCACCAGTACATGGTAGAAAAAGTAATCAAATGAGTACTTTGAAGTAATATAAACTACACCTACTCTCATTTTTAATATTATATCAGTTTGGGTAAGTTACACAGAATGCTTGAAATATTGATTTAAAATATTCTCATATGTTTAAAATATTCTCATATGTTTAAAAATGTATCTTGTAAAACCCTAGACTGAACCCTAGAATTCATTGAAATCTAATCAATGACTAAACCAGGGGTGTCCAAACTTTTTCCATCAAGGGCCACATATTGAAGTACATACAGCATGGAGGGCCACAGATCGATGGCTATTACAGTCAAACATTCAACTGGGTTAATTTAAGAGAGGTTTAAACCTTTCCCTAACACCTGGACTTTGTCAGGAACCTTAAGCCAAGCTCTGTCCCACAATAAAATGTTAGTTATTGAGGTTTTAATTGAGTAGAACTGTTAAATTTGCAGTAGAAAGTATCATCTCTGACTATGTGTGCCATTTCAACAAGAAGCTTGAGGGCCACCAAAAATTAGTCTGGGGGCCACATTTGGCCCCCGGCCGCACTTTGGGCACCCCTGGACTAAACCTATTAAAGATCACTCTACAACACTGTCTGGAAATGCAAACACTCTTTCTGCAGCAACACAACTCATTCCTCTTTTCACCCACAACATTTCTCCACCGTTATTCTTCAGTTCTCTGTGTGCATGTGTGTTTGTTGTTGTTAAAAAAAACAAAAAGATTATTGAAATGCGTTTTCAAAGTCTTAACTCTTTGAGACCCGCTCGTATCATTGACATTTACTTCATGTTTCTGCATTTATTATTATTCCGGCTGCCGCATTGTTGCTTTCCTTCATGTCTGTGCAGCTCCCACTCCCTCACTCCCCCTCTCTCTCTCTCCCTCCCTCTCCCCGTCGTCCGTCTCCCTCCCTCTTCCTGACAGCGCTGTAAATAAGACATTACTCCACATCAGCAGAAGTCCCTCTCCTCTCATCCTCCCGTCTTTTCTTCTTTATTGCCAACATTGTTTCCCGAATAAACATTCACATTGTCAGTCCGTACTCTTGCTCCTCTGCCATCGCCGCGGTTAGCTTTAGAGAAACTGTTTGTTTTGCGTAAAAAAGCCTCACAGAAGTACAAAGTAGTGAGCACCTATAGCTCTCCCACTCCAGGCATGAATATTTGATGTTATTTTCTGTAGATGCTCTCGGGGCGCAGACATAAACAACACACGGTGGGGCTGTGGCTGCCGAGTTGGCGCCGGGAGGCCTGGCTCATGCTCGGTGCCACCTGCAGCTCATGTCTGGTCTCAGGAGAGGACCCACTCCGCACTACAGGAGAGCCCCATAGGCACTGTGTGTTTTCTGGTGTTTACTGAACTAAAGGCTTGTTTCACCAGCTACAAAGGGCGACCACAAACAAATGCATGTCGGCGTTATTAAGTTATTAAGATGACAATTGTGAGTTCAGTCTTGTTGTATGCGATAAAACCACAAAAAAATGCATCACAGTACATTTTTAGACTTGGAGAATGTTCTGCATGAACACTGAAGCTAATCATTATCATAGATTCTGGGCCTGCTCTAAATTATATACAGTACATACTGGAAAGAGATTCATAGAAGTCTGGATTGTGTATTTGGAATTGATGTACTATTTCATTTCGATAATCTTTAGTTTCACTTTCCCTAAATGGTTGGATTGATAAGCCTTTGAAATCTTAAACATGCAAAACCTAACCTATGCACTGAATAATTTACAGTGAAGAAAGTAAGTATTTGAACATCCTGCTATTTTGCAAGTTCTCCCACTTAGAAATCATGGAGGGGTCTGAAATTTTCATGGTAGGTGCATGTCCACTGTGTGAGAGATAATCCAGAAATCACAATCTATGATTTTTTAGCAATTTATTTGTGTGATACAGCTGAAAATAAGTATTTGAACACCTGTCTATCAGCTAGAATTCTGACCCTCAAAGACCTGTTTTTCTGCTTTTAAATAGTCCAACTACACTCTGCTCATGATTCTAATTTAGTAGCACCTGTTTGAGGTTCTTAGCTTTCATAAAGACACCTGTGAACCCCACAATCAGTTAAAAGTCTAACTACCAACATGGGCAAGACCAAAGAGCTGTCAAAATACACCAGAGACAAAATTGTAGACCTTCACAAAGCTGGAAAGGGCTACGGGGCAATTGCCAAGCAGCCTGGTGTAAAAAGGACAACTGTTGGAGCAATTGTCAGAAAATAGAAGAGGCTAATGATGACTGTCAATGTCCCTCGGACTGGGGCTCCACGCAAGATCTCACCTCGTGGGGTATCAATGATGCTAAGAAAGGTGAGGAATCAGCCCAGAACTACACGGGGGGAGCTGGTCAATGACCTGAAGAGAACTGGGACCACCGTT
>OMNZ01126511.1:0-16919 GCA_900303255.1 Lesueurigobius sanzi | reverse complement strand
CTTGTTCGATCTGTTAGTTTAGGTGGACACTTGGTACATCACAGTGGTGCCAAACTCTTCCCATTTCCAGATGATGGATTGAACAGTGCTCCGTGAGATGTTCAAATCTTGGTAAATCATTGTATAACTTTACACGGCTTTAAACTTCTCCACAACTTTATCCCTGACCTCTCTGGTGTGCTCTTTGGCCTTCATGATGTTGTTTAGTGACCAATACCCTCTGACCATAGCTCTGAGGCCCTCACAGAACAGCTGTAATTCTATTGAGAGTAGATCACACACAGGTGGCCTCTATTTAATCATTAGGGCAAGGTGTGAACATTCAGCAGTCATTAGGAATGTTTTAAAGGCAATTTAATACACTCAGAAAAAGCTGTATGAATACTTGTGCACGCCCCACTTTTCACTTTTCTATTTTTAAAATAATAACAATGTATCATTTTGCTTTCACTTCACAGTTGTCTGTTACTTGTGTGTGAACTTCCAGTAAAAAATTCAAAATAAAATATTTATGTTTATGGTTGTAAACCTGACAAAATGTGCAAAAGTTCAAGGTGTATTAGTACTTTTGAGAGGCACTGTATATCGTTATTGAGACATTTCTTTCTTATATCGTGATATCGTTTGTAGGTCATATCGTCCTGCAGCGCCAACTTCACATCACACCTGTCCCGCTCCAGAGTGGGACAGAAGCTGCTCTGAGACCAGCTGTTTCAGCTATTGCTCTTTAGATCAGCCTAAAGTGCTGCCAACGGATTCACACTGAGCAAAAAGCTCCGCTCTCAGGTCGAGAGCCTCTTTAGGTCGACCTGACCAGTGTAATATGATAAAAACAAGCCAAAAGTCTCCAAATTTATCACTGTATAATGTTTGTCAGTGGACAAAATGTGCTTGTTGTCAGATTTTTATGATAATGTTCCATTTATGAAATTTGATCCAGAACTCTATACAATCTTGTAATTGAAAATAATAGTGCTAACGATGATCCAGCAGTAAAAGTAAATATTGACTTATTTCTTGTTACTCACCTGGTAATCTAACTTGAACCTCCTCCGATGTCCACGTTTCCTCGTTGACTCCGGCCAGACATCGAAACTTGGCATTTTTGGGACTTTGGAACGACACTGTCAGGGTCACGTCACACCCAGAGACTCGACTTAGGCTGAATTCTGGACTTTCTTCTACGCGATTTCCATTCTCATCCACCCACCGCACCGCCACCAAACCAAGAAGCGAGAAACAATGGGACCGGGCCAAAGAGCTGAGAAGAACGCACTGAAGAGATATACTCTGACCCGGATAGATGTTTATGAATGGTCTTGATGAAAATGAGTAGTCACAGGAGGCTTCGAAAGAACATGGGTTTCTCCGACAGATGTGTTGTTGATAGGTTGAAGTGTCGATTGGGAGCAAACATTTTTCTTCCTCGGGCGTAGAAGCAGGAGTTTGAATTTTTCCGTTTGTGACCATAGCCACATCGACACCGCTGGCGACATCAGAGCTCCACAGCTGGAAACACACCGTCCTCTTACACTCATATTGGATTCTGTATATGTTTTCCTCCGAATCTGCACAAAATAAATAGGTATAATAAACAGGTTATTTCAAAGCAGGGGAGTTGTAAAAAAAAAGAAAAAAATCATCATGACTTTCTAAAGAGAGCCTAGAGCTTGGCATCGAGGTGGTGCAGCTGAGAATCCCATGGTGCTAATTATGGTAACAGTCAAAATGCTTCTTTTTTGTCTTGGTTTATGGTTAATATCTTGGTTATTACTGGGACAATTCTCATGAAACAAAAACTGTCACAAAATTCAATGGGCCTCATTCACGAGTACAACTTAGAAAAAGAAGAAAAAAAAAAAAGCGTTCTTAAGAAAACAAAACTCTTCTTAAATAGAGATGCCCCAAATTCATGACGGTGACACTAAGAACACCACTCCCCTCATTATCATGAACTTTACATTATACTGACTATGAAAGTACAAAGACACGCCCTTTAATCTTCCATATATGGGCATGACAAGAGCATGAGGCAGTACTCATTTACATATACTTGAGTACATGTGAGTAACCTTTTGAAGTATTTAATATTTGTGTGCTACTTTTTTTTATACTCTTATTGTAAAAAGCCTCCTGTATTTAGTCTACGAGCAGCAGCCCTCAGCTGTGAAAGCCTGATTTACACGAACTATCTCTGCTCTGTACCACCTCTGATCACTTTCATTCTCTCAAAAAATATATATTTAAATTAAATAACTTTTAGAAAAATGTTACTCATGCTGTGTAAGACCTTTTTGGTTCCATTGATAATATTGATATGATCATGATAATATTCTAAAACTGCAGATTTTCTGTGCGTAAGAGTCCTCCTGACTGTTCGTAGGATTTGTTCTTCCAGAAGAACTCTTTCAGCTAAGAACAAATTTTGTGAATGCCAAAAATGTTCTGAAGTCGACCTCAAGAACAAATTTGTGTATAAGTTTGTTTCTATGTCTTCTCTCTCAGCGCAGGTGAACTGAGGTCTGATTATTTTCTCATAAAGGTGTCCAAAAGTGGTGGCAATATTCAAAAACATGTGTGTGATGTCGGCCAGTAGATAGGACTTTCAGCCATGAGAATAATATGGCAGCTTTGTGAATCCAATCACTATCAAATAATAGTTAAGTACAACGTTTGGTGATGTTCATTGTGTCTACTTATTTAACCTGTTAAAGGGCGTGTTGTAACTTGGAAACACCATGTCTTTTGGTCGCAGCCTCATCTTCCTCATCTTCAGTCTTCCTACCGATCAAAAGGTCTGTCCTTTTCCTTGTCTTTTCAACTAAGTCAATTTGAGCCACAACAACACAACAATTTACGTCTTGTTATGGTCCAAAACAGCACACAGCCTTATGTGTTAGGTCTCATTCTGTCCATATCCGCCCTGTTGGATGGCTAACTGTAAGGCACTGGGTCATATCTGCAGTTATCATCCTGGAATGTCGGCCAGAACACCACTAGAGCCAGGATGAATATTCAGGTGGAACTTATGGGGCAGACTTTGGTTGACTAAACCCCACTGGAGACAATGATGAGCCCCAGGCTGTATTTCAACTTCTTGTATTGAACATCAACAGCCTGACCGGTAAGTGGCTGATAAGTGTTTTGAGGTTGGACATTCAGAAGGATTGGTTTAATTTCTTCACAATGACATGTTTCAGCCGCTAACTGTGAGCCATCCTCACGAGTGTCAAACATTTATCAATTTTCCTTTTGGACATTTCCCTCTCAGAGACTTGTATTGGCACCTGCTCCAACTGAAATATAATTCTATCACGCGGAGGCAACCTATTGAATGTTGTTTGACTTACCGCTGATGAAGAGCAGCAGCAGCAGAGCGATCACCGGAGCCATCGTCACTTCACCAAAGTCCAGACAGAGTCA
The DNA here is from genome assembly GCA_900303255.1 of Lesueurigobius sanzi. Lineage (NCBI taxonomy): Eukaryota > Metazoa > Chordata > Actinopteri > Gobiiformes > Gobiidae > Lesueurigobius > Lesueurigobius sanzi. The sequence goes on along the minus strand of OMNZ01126511.1, from coordinate 13,496 downwards.
CCCTTCTCTATTTTCACACCGCGCTGTTGATCAACACCTGCAACTTCCTGAATCTGCAACATCCTCCTCTGCTTCTGTGGAAAAACTTGATATCGGTACAATGCTCATTAAGAAATATGTTGAGACATTGTAGCTACATATGAAGACCCTATAATTTATTGATATATGAGATGAAGTGTATTTGAACATATCAGTGTACCTGATGTCATTATATTATATTTACTGTTTTAAGTTTCTTCTATATCAGACAATAAGGTAAGCGATGTGTTGTTCAATGACCTTAACATGTGATGTGATGTCATTATAGATAGATAGACTGACTCCGAGATAGGTTATAGTTTATACAAAATACGAGCTTTTTTGCTTCTGATGCTTGGGGTTTGAGTAGCTACCAAAGGTTTCCCCAAAAGCAGGGTAGTAGAGGGTGTATTTGTTGTTTATGTAAAGAAACGGGTTTGCAGTGAGTGAAAAAGTTAGGTAGGGATCATTTTTCATTTTGCTTTGTCATCTTGAAGGACAGGCTTGTAAAAAATCTGTTGTGAGCCATTTTTGTCCTTCATTAATTAATCGGACTAATTGATTGACTTTCCAGAACTATGCTCTGAGTCAAGGGATTAAGCTATACTTCCATCTGCCCATCAGCCTCATTGTCTGCTCGGCTCCCAAGACCCTAACCTTCTCACGAGAGGTTATTGGTTATTTCAGAAACTCGGGAAAATTTGTGATTTCACAAACTAAAAATACATCGTGAAAGAGTCCAATCGCTAACGTTCTACTCGACTCAGCTTTTTCGGGACCAATGACGTGCCTGCATTGGGGTTTAAGGCGGGACATGTTGGTATGACGTTGCACCAAACGCTGAAAAATAACAAACATGGTTACGTCTAAGGACTTACTTTTTGATGCTGCAGTTGACTCTGTTTTTGCTGAAATGCTACTATTTCTGTTTTGAAAAGGAAGCCAGACCCAGCTCTCGGTCCAAGCGTTAAACCAGATCCACCACAAACATCCATACCTACAGGAACAACTACGGACAACATTCCTTTTTCTGTGAGCTCACCAGGACATGGAACAGGATCCCTCTGACCATAAGAACCATACAGTCTCCTGGACGTTTTGAAAAAACTGCTGTGAAACATCTGACTGACAGCCATCACTGTGACCATCAGTGATGTAGCCTCACACCTTCTGTGTGTGATTGTATGTTGTTGTGTAGAATGTTGAGCTGATGTGCTGTGTCTGTGTGTTCTGAGGAGCAGGAAGGAGGAGAACTGAGGAGAACTGAAAATCTCTCATACAGTAGCTAGTATTATGCTTGTAAGAAAACAAAGATTAATCTCTCAAAGGATGACCATTGCTTGATTTTCAACCTCAAAATCAAGAACAGCCTACAAAATCTTCTGTCAGAACTCAAAATCTTCTGTCATTGACAGAGAATTTTCAGTTAATGTAACCTCTGGGTCCTTGTTACATTAATAAACAAAAACGTTTGATCATTAATGCAGTGCAAATATAAATCAGTATTTCTCAAACTGATATACAAACCCTGATTTTCAACAATGGCCAATCTTATTTTATTACTTTAGGTGTGACTCTCGCTTCTTAGTTTAGCCCTCGATGACCCATATTGTATGTTTTTTCCGGGATCGGCTCTAATATCCAATACCAGTGTCTGCACGCCTAGATCAGTGGTTCTCAACTGGTGGGTGGGGACCCAAAAGTGGGTCACAATATCCTTTTAAGTGGGCCGTGAGCCTTTCCCAGAGAAATTACTATTTTAATTACTATTTTATTTATCTGTTTAAAACGCTGTCCGTCAATATGAGTCATTTTGATCCTAATTTCAGCTCTTCTTCTTGGAATACTTAAAGCTTATTCAGCTGTAATTGGGAGCAAATACTGTATTTTACATTATTATTTACTAAATTACATTTTCATTAATTTTCATTTAGGTGGTGGCTTGTCATTATAGATTGATGGTGGGCCCAACACTAAACCAGTTGAGAACCACAGCCTAACACCATCTCTTTGAAACCTGCCATTACATCAGTTTGGCAGCAGATGGCGCTGACGTCACATGTACAGATTGAACCTGGACACAGTAAAAGGTCAGAGATGAGACGACAGTTTCTGTATCAGATGAAAGTATAAATAAGTACATTTACTTACCTTACAGATTGATAATGTGTGGAACTCAAATCAGAGAGCTACACATATCAACAAGGGCACCGCAATGGGGTGGAAGGTTAGAACGATTCTAAGGGCCCAGGCTGATGAAGGGCCCATATTATACATATTATAGATGCGTTGAATGTGCGAGGGCACCTCATGCGCTCAATGTGTATTTTGTCCGTTTTAAAGGCACTATACCTGATTTTTACAAAGGAGAGAAAATACATTTGTTTTGTCCTCCTTTAGTAAATTGTAAACTCGGATATTTGTGGAAATTATATTGGGCATCTAAATATAAAGCATTTTTTTTAAATCAATTTCATGAGATTGCAGGCTACTTTCTTGCCTTTCTGTGACAGTGATCCTAAAAAGTGTTGTGAAAATTGCTTATAAACTCATATGAAATGTCTTCGGAAAGTTAGGAATGTGTTTGGACCACAACTATCAAATTAATTGACTTGCTCCTGCTTTCATCGCTTGTAGTTAAAAAAAAATCAGGTATAGTGCCTTTAACCGTATACAGTATTTAATATTTAACAAACAAGTGTTTGAGTCACACCCCTCCCCCTAAACAATGGTTCATTCCACCAAGGCTAAACCAGGACTAAACCAAAACCATTTTTTTTTTTCAATGCAATTGAGATAATAAATGTTCTCCCTTTCATGTAAACATACATATTTCAAATGTAATAGTACGAATGTCCATAGTTTTTCTTCCTTTTATAGGCTTTATACTATAGGTATTTTAACAATGCAATGTGTTAATCTATTGTAAAGTATATGGGGTATGTTTACTGGGTAAAATTTTATCTGTAAAAAATGTAGGGTGCCCATGAATGTTTGTTTCCATAGGGTCCAGAATTTCTGGCAGCACCCCTGCATATGAATATGGCACATGCCTGGTTACAAATCAATGGCAAGCCAGACTATAGCATGAAAGTATATAGTCTGGGGTCGCACCATAGCAAAAGCTGAAGGTTGTGGGTGGAGCCAACTGTTGTCGTTCAACCTGCTTCTGTACGTGGTAGGTCAACGCTATGACCAATCAGAGCAACGGAAGATGTGCGTCCGAGCGACAGAAAGCAGTGGGGCCTCAACGATAGACCAGAGCAACGAAAAGGTTAACGCCCCCCTTTCGGTGACACCAGAGGCTCCGTCCGTTGAGATTAATGGGGAAACATCGACTGAGATCTTCACGTTTATGTCTGAAAAGTAACAATTTATGCATTTTGTATATTTGTCTGATACAAGAGGTAAACAAATCAAGAGATTATTTTGCTGTAGAAGATTCACAGAACGGACAATTGATGTTTAAAAGTGGGCTAAAGTTAGCAGGAAGTTAGCATGTTCGGACTTCAGTATAAAGTGTTTATCCGTTCATTGTGGCTTAATTTTATCAAATTGGATCAAATCCAAGATCAAATTCATATAACTTTGAGTAATTTTGCTTCTTCTTATATCTCAACATTGCTTCGTTTTTGACCTATGAACGGCTAAACACTTTATATTGAAGTCCGAACATGCTAACATCCTGGTAACTTTAAAACATCAATTGTCCGCTCTGTGAATCTTCTACAGCAAAAACATCTCTTGATTTGTTTACCTCTTATATCAGACAAATATACAAAATGCATAAATTGTTACTTTTCAGACGTAAACGTGAAGATCTCAGTCGATGTTTCCCCATTAATCTCAATGGACGGGGCCTCGGGTGTCAACCTTTTCGTTGCTCTGGTCTATTCAAAAGAAAAATTTGCTAAACTGAGAATGTTGCGATTGGAGGCCAGATCCATGGGTCCAGCTATCTCCTATGGTGCAACGCTAGACCAACCTGCCAGGCAAAAAATATTTTAGGCCACTAGGGTGCCTCTAGTTTACTAGGCTACATATTTATTTCAAGAAAATGCAAATTTTGAAATCACTTTTTGCAGTGTTGAAAAAAATAGCGTAATCGGATTATGAGTATTCTAGCCGGTGTCATGGAAAATCTACCAGTCTCTTGAACGGCTCTTTTCAGTGGATGTATCCCAAAGATTCAGCTCACAGTGAAGAGCCATACATCCCATCACTAGCAGTAAGTCAAACCTCCCACTCTCAAAACCCAACTATCTCAGATGTTTTATCATTTCATAGATAAAAACATATCAACTGGCTCCTCACTCTACTTTAGAAAAAACATGACACAGAGTTGATAGGAATTTCTTCTTGGTCATGTTGGGCTGTTCAGTCTATGTCACAATCATAGTCAATAAACTTACGAAAAGAGAGAAGTAAGTTACAGCGTTTTATTTTCGACCCATTTGACAAATCTAAATAAACAGGCCTTTGCTTCAATCAGAATATCATACACTGTTCTATATGTGTTACAAAAATACCTTGGTTTCACAGTTAAAATCTCTCCAGTGTAACGCAGCAGAGCACACGGCTAAAACGCGAATATATATATATATATATATATATATACGCTATATGCATTTACATTAGAAACAGTTCACATTAGCCAGTGGGTATTGCATCTTTTACTGTCAGCCATGGATCCATTTGAAGCATTGTATGTTGACCCATGAAACCCCCCAACAAAATGTTTACATGAGTTAAATTGACTTGACTCGGAGGTAAATTCAACATATTTATTTCAATCTAAATCATGGATAGAGCCCGGTTTTAATTGAAGGGTTTATTTTGCTGATATATTGTTGATAGAAGATTATTTAGAGGGATTTTGGATACTGTATTTAGATTTTTTTTTATTCATTGTAAGTAAATACATGATAAATACATGATTTTGCTAAATTTTTTATCATGTATTTACAATGCAATGCTCATTTTCCCCTTGGACATGGGCGCAGGAACGCAAAGGTAAACTGTTGCCGTGCCGACCATGTTGTACCAAAGAGAAATGAGTGAGTCTGAACCCTCTGTCACTAACGTTAAAATGTAAATAAAAACAGCCTTTTTGCCGCCAACTTTTCTTCATCAAATCGACACTTCACTTGTGTAAAACTAAAGACTAATCTTTCCACAAACAGATCAATCTAAGTCATAATTACAAAAGGATTAAAACCAGTCCTACACATTTTAAAAGGTGTCTAAAGCTATATCAAAATTTGAGACCAATCAATATGAATGATACAAGATCATAATTTCAAGTCATTTTATCTCACGTATGTACAGTAAATCCAGTTTTGTGCAGGGTGTGGTTCAAGTTTAACAGTTTTCTCACAGGTTTCATAGTGTTTTTTTCTTTTTTTTCTGTTCGGCTCCCGTCAGCGGCAAAACGTGCAGTACATTCAACAAAGCAGCACCTCCGTTAACTCGAAATAGGGTGACCAGACGTCCCACTTTCCCCATTTCCTGGTGGATTTCCGCAAAACCATTGATTTGTCCCAGTTTTACACCACGGTCATGCCCAAAACAGTGTTTCCTAAACTTGGCGGCCATCTTGTGATTGGCCAGTGAGGCTAATGCTAATAGCAAGTAGCATAAAAACAGTAACATGGTTTCCATTGATAAAAAAAAACAAAACAGAGATACAATAATTGTTTTTGCGTTGCTGTATTGCTGGTAGGGCTAGGTATCTCAGTCAAGGTAACGAAAATGTGCAGTTTTAGCAAAATAGTGCTAAGACTGTTGTTTCGTCTTGGCACCATTTTGCACAATTTGTTAAAAATGATATTTTTGCAGTGAATAATCAAAGAATGGATTTGATGAGGACCTAACCTATTTAAATCTCATATTCTGTGCTACTCTGCGACCTACGATTGGAACAACGCATCATCGCTAAGGAAGGGCCATCATTGAAGGATCATGGGAGCCATCGCTGTGAATGCCTGCCTGTCCGTCCTTGGGAGAGGACCCCCCCCCTGCACGTGGATCTCCCCAAGGTTTTTTCATTTGTCCCAATGGGTTTTTGGAGTTTTGGAGAGGACGACAAGGGATGCCCCAGGACAATTAACATTCACTCATTGTCTTTCTTTTTCTCGTGAAGCCCTGCAAGGCAACGTTGTTGTGATTTTGGGCTATACAAAATAAATTTAATTGAATATTTGTATGCCTTTAGTCAACATCTCCATGGAGACGAGCTGGAGACGTCCCTGCGCTCAGTAGAGTTACAAGTCAGGTCTTATAGGAGAGGAGCTACTCACAGCAAAGACACGTTTGTTTGGTCATTTTAGTCAAAAAAAAAAAATTTAACCAAATATTTATTTGGTGAAATGCTACGCAGTGTGTCTTTAACTCTGATTGTTCATTTAATTACAATTAAACCTTTACAAACAAACAGAATGACATTCAACATGTGAAAAAAGTCGTGATTTGGCTTCCCCCACAAATTCCCATCGTATCCCAGTTTTGAACATGGAAAGTCTGGTCACCCAAACGCAACATGTCAACGTCCGCGACAACCATCAGACTGACGAATGGGGCTGAAAAACACTTCTTAAAGCTGCTTCAATAAGGAACAAACCGTTTCTGAGCACTCACATGCAAAAGAACACAGACATCTGCTTTTTAAATATACATAAATAAAGTTAACAAACAAGTCCAAACGATTGTACGGGATGAACAGGGCCGTAGCTAAAAGCAGACAGGCAACAAGGGGCCCCCAAACTTTGATAACGGAAAAAAGAGGATGGATGGAAGGTTAATATAAACTTAATTTAAATGTAAAGAATAGTAATGATGGGAAAAAATGATGGGTTTCAGAATTTTCTTTCGGTGATATTTTCCATAATTCATGTCTTAAGATTTGCAAATATCCAATCAATCAGAGGAATGAGAGGACATTTTGATATTTAAAAGCAAATTGGATGCAAAGGGTAAAGTTGGAGCAAACCATTGGTGTACAATTTCAGCCATAACTGGAGATGAATGAGTTTTAGACCCTAATTTTCGTGCAACTTGTGTAGTGAAAAAAGTTATTGCTCAAGAAATGTAGATATAATTCCAGATGGGATTCAATTCAAAGCTTATATAAGGCCCTAATTTGAGTGCAATTCATTTCATGATCGCAAAAACCCTGGTATTGTATCGGTAGAGTTGCTGGTTACTTTGGACATTTTGCACAAATTTAGAATCATCTTTTTGAAGGTGGCTATTTTTACCATCTGTCCCAGGAGAGCAGGTTAAAAATACCATTTTTGTGCAATCTCACTGTCAAATGATGTTACAAATGAGTATATCTCGAGGATAAGGATGCTCTCTCTCAGAAACGCTGGCATCTAAAAAAGTAAGTCTAGTTGAATTGTTTTTTAAGTTAGAAGATATTCATTTACCGTCATATAATTTGTAATAGCAATCCTCCTTAGGCATAGTACTTTCTGCCTGAAGCCGCACTGGTAACTAAATTGTCAGAGAATGGAGATAATTTATCCTGAACTTACAAACCAATTCTCTCCTAAAGCTCCCTCTCTGGAACTGTACTGGCTTCTAACGTTCACACCATCAGTTCCCTTTGCATAACATTGGCCTGACTTTCGTTCTTCTATTGTCGTTCTTGGTATACAGGGATTATTGGTTTACGTCACTTCACGCAATACTGTGCAAGTCGCCTGCAGAAAAAGTGTGTTGTACTGTGGGTTTGCTGTAGCACTGCTGAGGCCAGAAGAAAATAGCAAGTGCACAGTGCTTGCTATTTTCAGCTACGGGAGCTGGGGGAAGTCGGGGAGGAGAGAGAGAGGGGGAGTGGCCAGAGCGCACAGAGGTGAGCGAGGGAAACAAACCGCTGATAACGTCTCCCAGAACAAATCAACGCAGACAAGAAAGTCTGCAAAGGTTTAGTGGTTATAGGCAGTCGTTTAAGCCCGGCTACTTTTCATTGGTCGCGCAAATTAGCCTCCTCCACTTTTAAATTAATTAAAACACGTTTTTTGAGAGGAGAGTCGGGCGGATCGAACCTGTCTCCATAGCAACCACACGCTGCCCTGGGTCTTGTCACTTGTACAACGCGTGGTCCGCAAAATCGTAATCGTATGAGATTCAATCGCATCGTGTCAGTTGATAACTTCAAATAGTCCCTGAAATCACACAGTGTTAGGCCAGCTTTAGACGCAGCCTCCCATTCACTAAAGTGAATTTAGCAGAATAACTTTCTTTATCACTTGGCGATAAACTGTTGTAGTCCACTGAAAACATCGCTAACGTCGCAAATACAAGATAACCTCAGATGGACAAGAGGTTCAGACAATTTAAAGGAGCGGCATCTGGTTTACAAAATAATCCCGCTACAGCTAGAGACGGCATCTTTGGGAACGATGCAGTGAGCGGGAAAAAACTAGCTCTTTCACAGACTGATTCACAACTACTTTAACAAAACAAAATGCCGAATTATGGATGTATTTTCAACCAAATAAATTTACAGAGACATAGAGGAACAAAGTGATGCGAAAGCTCAAATTTGCACATATAACAGGGAATGCTATCCATAAAGCTAATGCTAGCTTTATGCTACATGCTAAAGGCTAGCTTCGAGTGCGGTTTCTTCACTTCTATTGGACAATCCGCTGTCAAAGCATCCATAAGGGCCAGATTTTGACTTGACTTTATTTGGGTGTGCGCAACAGGATTATGGCCTGCCAGAAAACGTCTGAAAAGAGTGAAAAAATAATGAGTTCCGTAGCACGCTTCCTTCTCCCTCAATAGGCCACTGTGGTAAAACTGTGGTACTCGCTCCCAGTCGAACTGCGACCTCACCTGCCGCTGTTTAAGTCCAGACTAAAGACCCATTTATTCAAACTAGTCTTCAATAACATCCAGTGCTGGCATACTGGTTATATATTACGTTTTGTCTTGGTTTTTCTCATGTTTTATGTAAAGCACTTTGGTCTGCGAAGTGTTATTGTAAAGTGCTCTAGAAATAAACTTTGATTTCTTTCAAAAAATGTTTCTCTCCTTTTAGAGCTGAATTTGGCACCTGCTCCAACTGAAATGGTATGATGTGTTGATGATAATAAATGTAGCTATATATATATATATCTACATCTATATCTATCTCTGATGCTTTTACAACATTAACCACCTGAATGATTGATAATTTGTTTAATACATTATTATTACATGTGTTTTGTTTGTGAATCGTTTATTTGTCTTCGGTAAAATAAAGAATTCCCCCTTTTTAGATTGTCGAACTAGGGGCCCCCGTCGGCCCCTTACACAAAGCCACAAACGGCCCTGTGAATGACATAAAATACATTTAAAAAAGGAAAGCAATGGAGCTCCAGTGCTTTGGGGGGCGCTACATTCCACTCCGTCGTGTGATCTCTAGTTCAGCTTCTTCAGACCAACGCATGTCGTAAGGCAGGAAAACGTTTCCACAACTGTACATAAGAATAGAGCCATCCTATTTACACACGCAGTCAAATACTGCAATCAGTACATATCACAAAAGATACTTTAAAACTGCATTCCCATCTGTTCTGAGCTGGTGTGCGTAACGAGCTGAGGTTAAAATGTTAGGAATATGGACCAAAACAGAGGTTCTCAACTGGCGGCTCAGGACCCAAGGACAGGGCCATTTTCGGGGGGTTTTGGAGAAAAACTTGATAAATACATTTGATCGTTTTTTTTTGTCAAAGCGAGACACTGCAGGTGAAAATTTTAATTTAGAGCTATCGATTTGAAACTTTTAATCTATTACGGACATGAAAAAAACAGAAAAATGGCAAAATTTCCAGTATATTTTGACAAATATTAAATAATATTCGTTTGTTGAAGCCAGGTTTAAATGTATGGTTATATTTTTTTTGATTACTTTTTAGTTAAATATTTTTTAGAGGGGATTTTGAATAAGCTATAGTTGATATAAACATAAAAACTAACTTGTTTTCTGGAGCAATAAATCAGGCAGGGATTAGACATTGAAAAATCCCTCTGAAAAACCTGATGAGTATAATTATAAAGTTAATATTTTATCTGCGAGAGTCTAAAAGTGGATCTGGGAGCGACACCAGCTGAGAACCGTGTGTAAAAGTGTCTGTGAAGGAATAAAAACCTTTGTTTCTAGTAAGTTAGTTTGAGGGCGTTTGCTGGGAATGCTCAGGTAAAGTGCAGAGTGGCCGAGCCGCGCTCCGTCACAGGCTGCTGGGCTGGATCTGAGTGGGCGGGGCCTGCTGCACCGGAGTGGGCGGGGCCTGCGCGAGGGGGGCCGTCTCACAGTCCTTGGGGCAGTCGTCCCCGCCGCGCGCGTACAGCAGCACCAGTGTCACCGTGGCGAAGGTGGCGGCGTTGACAGGGAAGGCTCGGAGCAGCGTGGAGGTGAGGCCTCGCGTGAACACCATGTAGCCCTCCCGCTGCACGCTCTGGCGCACGCAGTCCGCGATGCCGCTGTACTTGTTCACCCCGCCCACGCCGTCCGCCTGCAGCCGCGACTTGATGACGTCCACGGGGTACGTGGAGAGCCAGGACGCGATGCCCGCCATGCCGCCGGCGAACAGCAGCTTGGGGATCATGTAGGGGTCCTCGGGCTCGCAGCCCAGGCTCCGCGTCAGGACGTCGTACGCCCAGAAGTACACTCCGAACCCGGGCGTCTCGCGGATGAGCGTGGTCAGCATCCCGCGGTTCACGCCTCGCACACCCTCGCGTCTGTAGATCCGCGTCAGACAGTCCAGCGAGTTCTTGTACAGCTTCTTAGTGGAGGACTTCCTCATCCCCGTGCCCTGCAGCTGCATCCGTGTCTTGGCCAGCTCCATGGGGCAGCAGATCACGCACTGGATGGCCCCCGCCGCGGCTCCAGCCAGAAACTGGTTGGTGGGCGTGTCCTGTTCCAGCATGCGCATGGTGTTGCCCTGGACGCCAAACACGATGGCGTTGATGAAGGTGAGGCCCATCATCGGCGACCCGATACCTTTGTACAGACCAAACACCTGCAGAGGAGCACAGGACATAGTTAGGTTATAGTAGTGGCTACACCACATTTATTTATTTTTATTATGATACCTAAGGAAATAGGTTGGATATTCATTTTTGTTTCGCCCTGGCATTTGTTTACCAGGGTTTATGCAGGTAGCAGCAAGTTCAATTTAATGCTTTTTAATGCCATTTTAATGCCCAAATACTACATTTTTAATGCTACAAACGCCACAAATCAGAACATATTTAAATATTAATTTCCATCCATCCATCCATTTTCTTCCCCTTTATCCGGGGTCAGGTCGCGGAGCCAACAGTCTGAGCAGAGATGCCCAGACTTCCCGATCCACGCACACCTCCTCCAGCTCTTCCTGGGGGATCCCAAGGCGTTCCCAGGCCAGCCTAAAGACCTCGTCTTTCCAGCGTGTCCTGGGTCTTCCCCGGGGGCCTCCTCCCAGTGGGACGTGCCTAATTTCCATATTCAATAGAAAATTTTGACCTGAAACACAGTATGATTTCAAAGCTAGACCCTAATTTTTGTATTTTTGACAAACTTTTGCTGCAAAATTAGTTGAGATGTGATTTAATGCTTTTTAATGATTTTTAAGGCCTTATTTTTGACACAAATTCTTTTAATGATTTAATGCTTTTTAATGCCCCGTGGAAACCCTGTTTACTGTCAAGTAAAGTTGAAGTTTTGAAAAAGAATTTGGAATAAGATTTTGAGGAATAATGCTTGCTCATTTTAAGAGGCCTTTCATATTTCATAACACACTATTGATATAATTGTTTACAAACACAAAAATGTAATTTATCAGAGTACTTGATTCATCGATGAAAGGATCGATAGAGCACTCGATTACAGAGATATTGGATAGCTGCAGGCCTAGCTGTTTCCTGACTGCAGCGCGGCCGCGGCTGCACTGCTCAGATTAAGAGCCCATTGAGGACACGAGTTGGACGTAAACAGTGGAGTGACAAAACCCTGACCTTAATCCTGGAGGATATTTTTACTCAGACGCTGCTGGAAGTCGACTCTTCCTATCAGGCAGAGGGAACGTAGTACAACTTTGAATCATATCAGACACTCGTCAGAATATCAGAAGAAAGACAACTCTACACAGCCCTGACTTACATTTAAGCTTCATTTTAAGGGCCAGATGGGAGACCTGGGGATCGTATTTGGTGATCCACAAAGAAATTGTTTGGGTTCACATACTTTAATTTATCAAACGATCTGACAAAGGGCAGGGATCAGTATTTCAAATGAGAAAGTAACGTAATTACAGATAATAAACCAGGTCAAAACATCTAAAATATGTCAGCTTAAAGGCAAATCCTCCCACTATTCTCACCTTCCCTCCATCTCTATTTTAAAGCTTCATCAGTAGGTGTCAGTAGTGAAACCAGGTGAGGGGTGTGGCGGGAGTGCACTGTGAGGCGAGGGAGGTGCGGAGGGGTGGAGGACAGCGACGGATTCTTTAGCAGAAATGTGCTCCTGTCATATTGGGGTTTGTTTTCACCTGGTTTATGGTCTAGGTCTCTTCATGCCTAACCACATGGACCAAAAACACACTACGGTCCCTCTGAGTCACATATAATCAGGACGCGGGGCTGTACGTACAGACTCCTGGCGGATGATGGACTGGAAACAGTGGAAGGTCCCGCGGTACAAAGGCCTGTCCACGCTCTGGACCTGCAGTCGCACCTGAGAGCACAGATCACCCATCAGATCATCGTCAGCAACTAAATGTGGACCTGAAACTTCACTGAGCTTATCATCAGACAGTGGGGAAAAAAATATTTAGTCAGCCACAATTGTGCAAGTTCTCCCACTTAAAAAGATGAGAGAGCCCTGTAATTGTCATCATAGGTAGACCTCAACTGTGAGAGACAAAATGAGAAAAAGAAATCCAGAAAATCTTTTTTAAAGAATTTATTTGCAAATATGGTGGAAAATTTGTATTTGGTCACCTACAAACAAGCAAGATTTCTGGCTCTCACAGAGCTGTAACTTCTTCTTTAACCTCTTAAGCCCTGCTGTGTATACATACACTCTGGAAGGCTTTAACAGCTTGTAAAATGTTCATATTGCTCTCAAATGATATGAATGTCTATGGGGATTCTGCAGATGTGAACATTTTCAAGAAAATCATAGTAGGCCTGAGTAATTGAGGTTGAAACACAGAAAATATGAATTCCACTAAAACACACATTACAGCAGGTCAGCAGCTTGTTTTCATTGTAAAGAAGCAAATAAACATCATAAATAGTAACTACAGCTTATTATTGACTTCTTACCAACTGTTTATCTGTAACAATAAATAATAGAAAAGTTATTGAGGTTTCGATTTAAAATAGTCTAGGCGGAATCCCATTATAATAAATAGGGCACAATTAGGCACTTTTTGGCCCAAAAAAATTCAAATTTGTAATTTATATATTATAAAAAATATACTATATTTTTAAAAATAGATTAA
>OMNZ01126396.1:0-22148 GCA_900303255.1 Lesueurigobius sanzi | reverse complement strand
AATTAATTTGATCAATAACAAGTGACTTCATATTTCTGATGCACTAAAATAGATCTGGTCATTAAAATCTCATCTACAAAAAGAGAAAACTACAAGCATATGTTGATTTTTGTCAATGGCACTTATCTGTTTTTGCAAATAAACTCTTCATATATATATATATATATAACGGAACCATGTTTGTAAAGAAAGCTGCAAAAATAAATCTATAAATATAAATAATAAATATATATATATATATATATATATATATATATATATATATATATATACAGTATATACAGTATATCCGAAATGAAACTGAAGTTGCGGGGGGGGCATGACATTTTCCGCTTTGGGCCACATGATGACTTGGGCCCTGGGTTCTAAGGTAAACCCCAAATAATCTTGGTCAAATGAGTGACCAAATCTTATCTAGTCAAAATATCTCAAATTTAGATTAATATGCTTTTAAGTTTGAATCTTTTGGCCATTTTTCATAGACTATGAATGATAACACAACAATCTTTTCTCCACTCATGGTTAGTGGTTGTGCAAATAAACGAAAGCGTTTATACACTGTTCCTAGGATTGTGCACCCAGTCAGAGAGTATTTGTGAGTTGAGCGCGTTTTATGCACGTTATTCATTTAGTGGTTGTGCGAAGCCATTTATCGCCAAAGAACTGAGTTTGCCATGTTTTGGTGGAGTTCAGCGGATTTTTTACTGCCAAAGCTCTTTGCTAGCGATGGACAGAGGATGTGTTTTAAAAGTAAACACACAGTTAGCATCCGAGCTAAAGCCTTTTGGGCAGTTTTTGAGGAACAGTTTCGTACACAGGGCCATCAGGAAGCTGAACTCCCTGCCCTCCCTCCCTCCCACCCCTCTTCCCCCTCCCCCTGCTCCACCACAACTGCTGGGAAAATTGTGCAGGAGCATAGAAAAACTCACTTCAGCTGAAATACAGGACTCTGGCACAATTGGACTCTCTGAAAAAATGTATATTTGTTTCAAGATGCACAATATGTAAACTTTTGATCAGGGACATTTGGCTAGTTGTTTGGCATTGTTTCAAGTTGAAAAAGTTAGACAACAATAAATGGCTTCACGCAACCAAATAAAGGTTTTTTTTGTATCATTCATATTCTATGCTTTTGGCCACAACTGTACTGTGTATTTTGTATGAAGCCTGTATTTAAGGAGTTTAATTGGTTAAAAAAAAAAACTTAACTGGGATCGCCGCTCCTCCTACTGACTTGTACTCTCGCTGTGGGCAGGACATTGCCACTCGCCATTGGACATGTTTCTGCTCTGCTACAGATACAAAACATTAGGTAGGATTAGGTCCTCAACCATAAGCTATCAAGCTTATCATTGTTATCATTGGCATGCCCGGTGTTGCTGCGTGTTGTTTTGTGACAGTTTCATTGCTCTTGTGACATAACATGACCTGGAATCTGAAAGGTTCTGCTGTGTGGCTGTAGTAAGGAAGCGTTTCATGAATACTGTTTGTGTGATGCCTGTAATTGACGACAGTTACAATAAAAAAAAATCTAACCATCAGAATTAGAATATCATGAAAAAGTTGATTTATTTCAGTAATTTCATTCAAAAAGTGAAACTTTAATGTACAGTATACACTCATTCCACACAGACTGATATATTTCAAGTGTTTATTGTTTATTTTGATGTTTATAACTGAAAACTAATGAAAACCCCAAATCGGTATCTCAGAAAATTAGAATATTGTGAAATGGTTCAATATTGAAGATGCCTGGTGCCACACTCTAATCAGATAATTGACTCAAAACACCTCTAAGGCCTTTAAATGGTCTCTCAGTCTAGTTCTGTGGCTACACAATCATGGGGAAGACTGCTGACTTGACTGTTGTCCAAAAGACGACCATAAATTTTGCTTTTCCTTTAGAAATCAAGGTCCCAGAGTCTGGAGGAAAAGAGGAGAGGCACAGAATCCACGTTGCTTGAAGTCCAGTGTAAAGTTTCCAGTCAGTGATGGTTTGGGGCCATGTCATCTGCTGGTGTTGGTCCACTGTGTTTTCTGAGGTCCAGGGTCAACGCAGCCGTCTACCAGGACATTTTAAAGCACTTGATGCTTCCTGCTGCTCCCCAACTTTATGGAGATGCAGATTTTATTTTCCAACAAGAAGAAGATGTGATACGTCAGACCCAACAATGCAGAAGAGCTGAAGGCCACTCTCAGAGCAACCTGGGCTCTCATAACACCTGAGCTTTTCAGTTGGCCAACATTTCTAAAAAAAATTTGTTTGTATTGGTCTCAAGTAATATTCATTAGTTTTCAGTTATAAACATCAAAATGGAATGTGTAATGAATGTATACATTATAAAAGTATCACTTTTTGAGTGGAATGACAGAAATAAATCATGATATCCTAATTATATGACGAGCACCTGTATACAGTATTTCTTGCATTTGACACTTTTTACTTAAATTTCCTTCAATATGAAAAGCCACACCTTGTATTAAAAATAACAATAATCCAGCCACCACTTAAGCATAACTCAATTAATCAAAGTGGCCATGCATTAAACTAAAATATGTCCCCTCCTGCCTCCCAGAATGAGGTGCCACAGCTGTAATTGTCACATCCTATTTTGTATCTTCTGCCCTGACCAAGCACACCCTTATTACAAAATACCTATATTTATGTTCTCTTGGGATTAACTCTTAAGCCTGATTCATGGCACCAATCCTTTTTTCAATCGACCAGATGCTCCGTGCTTCTTATGACGCCCAATAGAACATATTTTATGGAGGACCATTTTGTTTATAGCCTCCCTCCCGGATACCTAAGCTGTGATGGTCCAGGCTGCATTCCTGTAAATCACAGCTACTAAATCTTGTTGACAAGAGGCTGCATTGGCCGCTACAAGCTGCAGAACTGTACCGTGCTGTGAAATATTTTCTGTGGAGAAAACTAAACACTTAACCCAATATCACAACAGCAGTCATCTTACAGGGTTTCACAAATACTGCTGACAAGAGTTAATATGGAGACCGAAACCAAACAGCGATGGAGGAAAGCAGATGGGAAATTTCCTACAGTCAACATTGCCTGTCCCTTGTCCTTAGATCTGTCTTCTTGGCGATGAAAAACAAAACAAAAGAAAAAGAAAAAATAGAAATAGCTCCTGGACAGGTTATGTACCAAGCCAGCAACGTCCAAGTGTAAAAGACAACAACAAATCCTCACCTGTGTTGTCTTTGATGAAGGTCTTGCTGGAGGAGTTACACACATTAAAAGTCCATCTTCAAAGGCCAAACCTAAATCCCTCAAAACTGCTCACAAACAAGCCAGCGTGCCACCCGGTTACGTTACAAGATGTTCTACAGGTCTGGACTGGTGTGTGCTCGGCTGAAAATGATGCAAGTCGAGGGAGGTCAGTCAAGTGTGCCTAGACGGGGTGAGTGTGCAGACCGAAAAGGCTACGCGTGTTGGGGGGAGGGCGGGTGGCTGGCTCTGGCTTATACACACACGCACCACGTAGATGAAGACTCAAGGGCGGGGTGGAACGGAACAGAAAGAGTGCTGTGTAGGGTCCAAACATGTAAATCAGGAAATGACAAGTTTGTGGTTAGACAGATTTTATTATAGGCCCGTGTCTCAACCATGCAGACGTTTTGTTTTTTTTTTCTTTTTCCTCTCAAGATTGTGTACGAAGTGAAAAGTCGTTAGCAAAAGTTCAGAGTAAGAAATGAGTTAGAAAACCGATGGTAGGTTGACCGCAGGCTCCTACAGAAGCCCTATTGTTAGCGTGATGTTATTGAAAACTAACTTCATCTTTGCAGTTCCTGTTTTGTATTTTCAAAGGAGCCTGTGACGAAAGCCAGTACTGACGTACAGAGTAAACAGTTACATATTTTCCTTTCAGCCGCCTGCGATTGGAAAGATATACGCTCTCAGTTAATCTCTGTAAAGCAGTGATTAAGCAGAAATCATCCAACCTGACAACTGCTACCTTTGTTAAGTAACACTTTAGATTACTGACCACGTCCTACTATGTACTAACAAGGTAATTACTCTAAACTTTCCATGTAGTACCAAGATATTTACACTGCTGTAATTACTCTGTAATAACATACTTATAGTATTAACAAGGTAATTACAAAGTAAGTACTCTTTCCATGTAAAACCAAGATAGTTACACCCCTATTTCTGTAATAACAGTGTAATATCAGATATTTTCAAGCCTGTACCACTACATACTGTGTACTAACGGAAAACTAAAGTACAACATAATAATAGGTTACATAAAGTGTAAGTAACATAGAAAATGGTCAATAATCTAAAACAGGAATTTCCCAGGTTTTACCCGTAACAACTCATTATAACATTTTGTCTGTATAGGTTCTCAGTCATCCAGGAGTTGTCCATCATAGGCAAAGATTCTTCAGTCTTCATCTGTACTCTGTAGTTGAAGTGTAGGGCGATTCATTCTTCATCCAAAGAGCTTCATCAGCTCTGAGCAAACTTGGACACCAGTGTACTTCACAAAGACCAGTAGGAGGTCTGTAAGTCCCACCCTCTTTCACCTACAGAGTACAGACTGAAGAATCTTTGCCTACGATGGACAACTCCTGGATGACTAACCTATTGTTATGTAGTATGTATTATTATGTATTATGTATGTTAAAATGTAGTCATCCTTTAGTAGATAGTATTTACTGGTAACTATCTTGGTAATACATGGTAAGTATAGAGTAAATCCTTTTTAGTTACTCTGTTAGTACACAGTATGTAGTGGTACAAACTTGAAAATAACTATGATATTACAGTGTTATTACAGAAATAGGGGTGTAACTATCTTGGTTTTACATGGAAAGTATTGAGTACTTATTTTGTAATTACCTTGTTAATACCTGATATAAGTATGTTATTACAGAGTAATTACAGTAGTGTAAATATCTTGGTATTACATGGAAAGGTTAGAGTAAAGTTCGTACACTTTGGGCCCCATCTTGGCGATCAAGGTCTACTCGGTCTCAGTAGACCTACTTAGTTTATTTGTCTGAGGTCTATTTGTTTGAGGTCTATGCTGTGCCATAGACCTCAGATCAGTCTGGTTTGAGGTCTATGGCACAGCTGTCTTTCCCTGGCGGCACGCTTCGTCTTGACCAAGACCAAGACCGAGTAGACCTTGATCGCCAAGATGGGGCCCAGTATGTGGTCAGTAATCTAAAGTGTTGCCCAACATGAATTGATCAGCTCTATGCAGTTCTGTGAATGTTTCTGGTTGAATGTGTCGTGTGTTACAGCTGAATGTTTGCACCTGTTTCTGGTTTCCGTTTTCCCCAGTTCAGTTTCAGATCGTCATTGTGACAGTGGCAGGATAACCACTGTGACGATCTGTTTCAAGCTCTCAGCTTAAATGATGCAATGGAAACTTACATCAAAACATAAAGGCGCTTCAATAAATAATACAGTACTATTGATTTCAATAAACCTCAGCTGGTTTCTTGGAATACAACAGAATCAATGCCAATTATAGTAACGCCACCAACATCATAAGTCTTTGTGCGAGTTTCTTGGTCTGTGATCGAAAGTGAGAACAACAGCTTTATGTCTAGAAGTTATTCCCCTCCTTTCTCATTATGATTATTAAAAGCCTACCGTAATATTCTGAACAACTTACTACAATTTTTGGAAATCGTCCTCTCAAATTCCAGGGGGAAAAAAGGAATGTTTCTTTTGAGTCACTTACCTCTGACTTCAGTAAGGGTGGTGACTGTAGAATACTCTTGCCAGTGCTTCGATGACATTGAACATTGTCACACTGTAACATTAGGAAAGCATGTCTACATTGAAAATAGAAATTAACTTAAAAATAACACAGTAATAGATGTATATTGATTCATATTGTCCTTGGATTAAACACAAACAAGACTAAAATTAACCTTTCTGAATGTAATTGTGCAATTACAACAACACAAAGCTCTCCCAGCTTCATTTATCTGAAGTAACTTGAAACTTTTGGATTCGCTGTGGGAACAACTCTGCCATTTAGAGTCATTTAGAAAATGGTTTTACTCTGGGTCATTTCCCTGGGAAATGTGTTCTGCCTAAGTGCGAGGCCAAGCTCTCCTGCCGACAAACCCTTTTAATGTACTTACGGCCATGTGGTCGGCCATCAGAGCCACCACCAGGCCGGGCGGATGCTTATGCAATCCAAGTTTGGCAATGTTGATGCGTTTATTTATTTCTCACACTTCTACCTCTCTAAACTGTAACTGCACTGCTAAAGCGCAAGTGCCTTGCTCTCTCGTTTTTGTCTTGTTATTCTTATTTAGCTCGCAACAAACGTTCAGTGGAGATATAATTAAAGGCTCGTTTTAGGCCAGTACATTTTTCAGACTCAAAATGTAATTTTACGTAATATGATCTATGAACATTTTGAGCTTCAGAGACTTAATTCATGAGTTAATATCACCAGGGCCGGCCCAAGTGTTCATAGGGCCCTAAGCAGAATATGTCATGGGGCCCTCGCAACTTCATTTAGGATAAATACACTCCCCTTCACCCTGACTTTGTTTATGAGAGAGAGTCGACATGCGTTGCTAAATGACTCTACATTGTCTTAAAATTTGTATATTTGCCCTGACCTGCAGAAGCCAGATTGATATGTGTAGATCTAAATTGAGTTCTACACGTTATCAATCGGGAAAAGCTCCAAACTGTGCAAACTGTCCGTGAAAAGGAGGGACAATCAGTACAATACTTCCTAAATACCTTCCTAAATGCGGTTTTAGCCAATCATAGCAGCAAGTCATGTGACGTATCACCCACAGCAGGAAATCTTTTCCATCTACAAACGCACAAAGGGCTTCCCCTTTCTCTTTTTTTAAACGAGTTAATTGCAGCATCTATGAAGTCCTCCGAGGTAGCCATGTTTGTTTTTGCCGGGACTGACAGTCATCATACCTACATATCCCGCCCCCAGCTACACAGCAGCCTGTCATTGGTCCGAACCACTGGTTGTGACGAGACGCACCTATCAGCTGCCGCCTTTCAAGATGGATTTGTTGTGAGACTGAAAATTCAGATCATTCATGTTGTAGTGCAAGGTTATATTTGGACTTGATCTAGATAAATAATTTCAAGAATTTTGCCGGTGGGGTACATTTTTACTTAAATTAAGAAACAAATACCAATACCTTATTGCTCTCAAAATGATTAAAAATAAATAAATATTAATTTACTTGACAGAATGTTGATGTGTTCTTAATACTGGCAGAATTCTTGAAATTACCTAAATACCCAAAAGTTACCTAAATACACAAATTTTAAGAAAATGTAACTTATTTCTAGATTTATTTTTGCCACTACTAGTTATTAGGGAGACATTCCACATTTGAGGGGAATTTAAGAGCTGCACAACAAATGCAGTACAAATGTATGCACTATTGGGGCCCTCCTGGTGGTCTCGGGGCCCTAAGCAGCTGCATAGTCTGCTCATTAGGTTGGGCCAGCCCTGAATATCACTCATAACAAGTAGGTAGTAACTGAATTTGAGTTGTTGTTGTTGTCCATTTTCTTTCACTTTATCCGGGGTCGGGTCGCGGAGGCAACAGTCCGAGCAGAGATGCCCAGACTTCCCGATCCACGCACACCTCGTCCAGCTCTTCCTGGGAGATCCCAAGGCGTTCCCCTGTATCTTATTACAACCACCTGGACAGCCCAGACAGTGGATATTCATTATTTTAAGATTCTTCACTAAAACAAAATGCACTAGTTCCACTGACAGATTTTGCACTTATTTTAAAGTCTGGAAGTCTAAAGGTAATACACATTTTATAAAATGTACTAAATCGACCACCTGGCCTTGAATTTTATCTAGAGTTGCTAATAATGTTTATTGTTATATTTTTCCCTCCGTCTCTGATCTCAACAACTAATCAAGAACTTCCCCTGACCTGTCTTGCAATCATTTGTGATTTGAAGACAGGCAGCCAATCAGGAAGGGAGGGGGAGGAGCTAGATCTGTTTCTCTCATCACTTTGGAAGAAAATGGCCTGTATTCATTTTTTGTGCGTGTGCTTGTTTTAAAAGACATTTTTCAGTCCTGACTCATCCCAGCTGCTTCTTCGAGATCGTGTGGATGAAAATGGGCCAACTAGGTGCATTACAGAGAACATATCGTCATGGTTTGGGGAAATCCAATCACTCCCGTGTGGGTGGTGGTTACTATGGTGCAGTTTAGTTACATCACAAACTTATTTGTCTGTGGGTTGAGATAACTCTGGGATTTCCAGGAGACCTCAAAAAGCAGCCCCCGGATGCACAAAAAGACTCCTTAGTGTTGTCTCACTGTGAATAAAAGTGTTACTAAAAAATGTGAATTCCAAAGCGGTCAAACATGTTCAAGTTTATACAGTGCATTCGGAAAGTATTCAACCCCCTTCACTTTTTTCCACATTTTGTTATGTTACAGCCTTATTCCAAAATGTTTTTTCCCTAATCAATCTAAACACAATACTTAATAATGACAAAGTGAAAAAAGTGTTTTTTTTTTAGACTTTTTTTGCCATTTATAAAAAAAAAAAATAGGTAAATACCACATGTACATAAGTATTCACAGCCTTTACTCTGACACTTACTGAGCTCAGATTCATCCTGTTTCCACTGATCATCATTGGGATGTTTCAGCAACTTGACTGGAGTCCAGCTGTGGTCAATTCAACTGATTGCATTTGATTTGGAAAGGCTCACACCTGTCTATAGAGCTCTGGATTGTGATGTCACGTAATGGGGCGTGGCCAGCAGATTGTGTTGATGTGTATGTGGTTGAGACGCCATTTTACCGGTCCAAACAACAAACTGATAACCGTAGAACTAAGGGAAGCTAGAGGGACAAATAACTTCAGGATAGTAGTGATAGTAAAAGTATTCACTATTACTAGTGAAGTAATAGTGAATACTTTCCGAATGCACCAAAACACATGGCAAAAGAAGCAAATTACTCGTGACCATTTACTTTTGGAAATTGTGTTAAGAACTTATACTGGAAGACTAATACATAACATTTAGGTGAGGTGTTCTTCTGGTCTAGAGCCTGGTTTACACTCTGTTTAGACATAATTTTGTCCAATTTAGGGCTATATTTAACCATTTTAGACCCGGTTTAGTCTTGATTCATTTTATTGAACGGGGTATGAAGTATTTGATATGAAAAGCTCAAGAACCACTGCTCTACAGGAACCACAGTGTGTTGTTTTTCATGGTGGCATAAATATGAGTTGCCGTTTCCCAGGCAGTAATCGTTGCACCTGAACCGTGCTCGATGCGCCTCAGAAGAAGAGCTGATTGCCTGGAGAAGTGGGGGGAGCCGTTATTGTGAGGAAGAAACCTGACCACGCTCGAGGGAGTGGGAAAGGCAGGAGAGCGGTTAGAGATCCACGATGCGCACGTGTTGAAGGTGGGATGAGTGTGCTCTTTGTTCAGTGAAGAGCTCTCATCGCAGAATGTAAATCTATTTATTCTAACAGACCGAGCCTCTGGCGGAGCACTGCACTGTATGTGTGAAAGGTCTCGACACACTGCCAGGTTTGTTCGTCAGTCAAACCTCCCTTGCAATATGTGGAACCGGTTGTAATGTTATGTAAAACCTTGAGTGAAATTGGGCTCCACAACACAGTGACCAAGACCACAGATTTCACAGCTATCGGTATCAGCGAGTACCTAAACCTATTATATACCACAATGTGGTTTTCTGGCCACACAGATCAGACACTAAAACCTCTAATGATATACTGTACATATACATTTGTGTTTCATTTTTTGCCTTCATTTAATCTTTAGAGTGGAAACAGAACACTGACAGAATACATTTTATATGCACAAAGAACCATGTGCAATGGGCTTTAGCGTCTTTTTACAGACTTTTGCTAGTGTTTTTATTTACACCATGGCATCTGAGTAGTACTCCGACTGCTCAGAGTCCAAATATCGGTATCGGATCGGATGAGAAAAAAATGGTATCGGAACAACACTAGCGACAAATGATCATTTTTGCAAAAGAACATGGCACATCTAAATCGCAAGAATCTGCAATATATCTTCCATCTGGCTGAGATTGACACATTTCTTTCTTCTTTGCATAAAAAAAGTCATATTTTTGTAAATTAGTTCCATTCTAGCCTTGATTTGGTCTTCGTTTAGTATTGTTTTAAGTCTTGTGTTAATAATAATAATACATTTTATTTGAAAGCGCCTTTCAAAACACCCAAGGACACAGAATAAACAATTAAAAACATGAAATAACAACATGCTAGTAGTTTTCTCTTTGCAGAGCTGTTTTTAATGACCACATCTATTTTTGCACATCAAAAATATGATTCATCTTTACTTTTACTGGTGTCACCTGTAGGTGGTTATAAAAATCTATATCATCTTTGCAAAAACTTCAAAACGGAGAGATCTGCTTTTGCAAATGAAGTCTTCAATTGTACTAAAAAATGTGCTGTTGTGGTGTGTCCTGATGAAAATTTTGAACCAGAACATTTTAAACAAAAGAACCACCACTGTGTAATCTAGACACATTGGTGCCTGCTTTCATTGCACCGTTATTTTCTACTTGGTGCCATTTGGTAATGTAATGTTATTGTTTTTTTTTTTTGTATTTGCTTGTACTAAGTGAATACATCGACCACTGAACAAAGTTAGACCAGAAAGATTAACAAAAGAAGACAAGGGGAAGCAATAAATCCAAAGTTCTTCTCAGAGACGATGGAAATAATTTGCAACGGCCCACTCTTGGAACAGTTGAGTGTGGCACGACTGAATAATATCTGAAGTGTAGCACTTTGTGAAACTCTGTAATCTGACTCAAATCAAATGTGCAATACAAGCGTGAGCCATTATTAGGCCCGAGCGCCCATATATGGCGTAAGGGCCTATTGGTTTCGCGACGCAGTGCGCAGAGCGCACTGACCAAGGGCGCTGTCCTTGGCCTGTCCTCCAGGCAAACTTAAGCTGACATGCACAAAGACAGCGCAAAGCGCTGTCCCCCAGTCAAACTCAAGGTCATATGGGGCCCATAATTGGTGTTGCTGGGAAAAAATGTAAGAGTACTCCCAACTGTTTCATATTGAAGCGTACGTTTCATTGAAAGCTTTTCGAAAACGTATAATATGTTATAGCCGCGCCAGCGGCTACATTGTTATTACATGGAAATGGCCAACTGTCTTACGGATGATGATGATGCCTCGTTGAAACGTTTCTGAAAATGTATAATTTGTCGTTTTCATGCAAAAGGCTATATTGTTTTCGCTAAAAATATTATTATTTTTCTTCTTCTTCTGCGCGTTGAACCAGAATTTGACCCCCTGAACATATTAGAAAACTCACCAAATTTTGCCCAAAAATCAGAAGTGGTGAAAAATGTATTATTTTATGTATTTCATCATCGGCCAATAAAAAGTGGCGCCACAGCGCCCCCTACAAAAGTGAGAATACATTGCGCCAATGAGGGATTGGCCAACGTAAAGTTTTTTGTAGAGTCACGAAAATCGCCACAGACGTTCATCATGTCACAACAAAAAAAAAAACAATCATGGCCACGCCCCCCGACCTACAGGAAGGCGGCCATATTGGATTAAAGGTTTTAAAGTGCTGAGTCATGGTTAGCACTGACATTGCGCAAAATCTATCTCCTCCTAGGTTTTTTGTCGAAAATTTTGGGAAACACATCTAGACAAGCGGAGGTTTAAAAGTTATCCAATTTATTTTTGTACATATTACGGTTTTCGTGCGGAAAACCCGCAAAGTTCACAAAGTATTTTGCCATTTTTCGGAAACTAAAAATGGCTCCCGTTCGCACATCGTAACTCCAATCAAAATGGGTAAAATACAAAATTGTTCATTTTTAACAGATGGACGAATCAAAAGTGGAATGGTGACAGTGGCCACAATAGCGCCCCCTACAGGTTGGTTTGAAATTTAACATTACAGTTTAGTTTGTCGGAAATGTACAAAATTTTGTACAAAATTCCATTTGGCCCGTCCGATCAGAATAGTCAAAGAGACCCATGCCGTATTTTTCATGGTGTTGCCGTGGCAACAGCCAAAATTCCCCTTTATCCTAATGGCAGAATTCAGAAATCACTCAAATTAGCACCTTGCGCTTTTTCCATCTCCTCCCAGGCAGTTTCTCCGAATTACCTCAAATTTGGTGACAATGATCTAGGGACATGAGGAATCAAAAGTTATCCAAATTATTTGGAAAGCACTCACGGTTTTTGTTCGGCGCAACCACACACTTCATTGTGATTCCTGTATTTTAACATGGTGCAATATGCATCAGTTTTCACAGACAGTGTTTTACAAACAAATCTTATGCATAAAGTCAGTGTCTTTCATACCGTAATCTAACATGGAAACCCTCTGACCAGGTGCTACGGCGAGGGCCTTTCGATGCCGCTCGCAGCCTTAAATATTATTATTTTTATTACTTGCTGGTGGTGCATACACCTATTAACAATGTGTTTTTGTATGTTTTTAACAGCGAGGTAAGAAAATCTACATAGGGCTGGGCACCGTTAAACCAGAACAGTATCGAAAAAAATAATGAATAATGAATGGTACTACAGGTATCGAAAAATAGATTGGTACCAACAATATTTTTCTTTAGAAAGCAAATGTGCCTGGTGGGTCTGAGACGGCACTGAAGAAAGAGGCATAAGGTGGCCACACACTAGAGGACCTTTTGAGACTAAAGATCTGTGCAAAGACAACACACACTTAAGGACAGACATGAGGACACGCATTCACACACACACGAGGAGTCCCACCACAGATCATGCCATGAGAGAAAGTTTTTATTGAGCCACACCTCCTATGACTAAATATCTGGCTAAAAATCCTCTAGTGTGTGCCCAGCTTTAGGTGTTTCAGCTCAAATAAATGATAAACACCAAAAAAAAGCAGTATTTTATTGAATAAATGACCATTATTGTTCTGTTTATGGCTCTAAACTAAAAATCAAGCAGGAGTATAAATGAGTTGATTTGAAAATATTAGTCTTGTTTGGAGCAGTTTTGACTAGACTTTGACTTACTACGGTCATCTACATTATTTGGTTTTCATTTCATGACAATTTTTACTGATTCTAAGGTAATCTGTCTTGAATTAGGAAAATACAACTGCCAAAAGGACCAATTTTCTTACCCCATTGGCAAATACATTTAAATAAAAAAAGAAATGAGTAGAAATCTATTGAAACAAATCAAAATCAATCTTAGAAGAAGTGTTTAGAATCAGGTCAAATGAGCCACTAAAACTTAACTCGTCAAAACAGCTCAAATTTAGATAAAAAAGCTGAATTTGTGTCATTTAAATTCATGTAGATATTTACTTTTTTCTTTACTAAATTATTTGTCAATACAATGACAAATAATTTAGTATAGGTATCGAAAAAAGTATTGTTCAGGTATCGGTATTGTAAACCAAGTATCTTTAAAATACTAGTAAAATGAACCATACCCAGCCCTATGTATTTAACCTCTAAAGCCCTATAGTCCCCAATAATGGTGCTGCACTTTCAGATACCGCTACTGACATATGTGTTTTACGTAGCACAATATTCCAAAATTGTAAATTAGTGACAGTTGAAGTGGAATTATCCATTTCTATTGTTATTTGCTGCACCACAGGGAGGAAAAAGGCCTTTTTGCGGAAAATGTGTTTTTTTTTAGGCGGAAATTAATTCAAACCCATGGCAACCTCATTGTATTGCCAAACATCATTTATTATTTCACTTCCTCTGTCATCCCTAAGCTCAACCAAATGTGTGGACACTAAGATTATCCATGTACACCTATGATGTAAATAAATTATGTTTGGAGAAAAAGGCCTTGGGCTAAAGAGGTTAATCTACTTCAGTAAAGCACAAAGGACTCCCGTGGACAGAATGTCACACTTGAAAATGAGTCATTTATGTAGCCAGATACAGGAAACCCATCCTTCAACCACATCTGCTATGAACTTTGATCATAAAGGGAAATATGTTAGAGAAAGTCTGGTTTCTCAGCAGAAAACCGTAGTTCTTCACAGAAATCTTTTTATAAAACTTTGCAATGACAGACGGAAAATCAGTGGAGCAGAGAACACTTGGATGTTGTTAAAAGTTTATATTTTCTGTTATAAAGGCTTTTCTAAGACATGTTGTACATTCTAAAAGTAACATACTTCAAGTTAGCCATGTCTGTGACTACACCGTGCCTAAAACATGGTAATATAAACCTACATCACAGGAGCATGCAACATTCTGAGATATCAAATAGTCAGCAATTAAAGCTACAACTCACTCTACCCAATCATAATGTCCATCATCCACTTGCTCTGTACTGGGATACTTGGTGACAAGTGATTTCCTAAGCAAAACAGAGATCATTTTGTTCCACTTAGCAACAGTGGCAATTGCGGCGTTTACAGAGTAATCTGTCAGCTACAAGAAAAAGACAATTCGCAAACAGGAAATGGATGTTACAGTTGTCCCCACTTTTGAAACGAGTTGTACTTCAGAAGCTGTGGGTGTTATCAGGTTTTGCCTGGTCAACATTTTAAAAAGGGTATGATGCTATGAAGAACTGTTTTGACAGGAATCTTCGGAACTGACATATAAAAAAACTTGTAGAAAAAAAGGAAAAAGGTTTGTGTCCTGAAAAGCGGCATGTTCAGTTGAAGCACAAAGTGGATCTGCAATTGCGATACACAGGATACCAAAAAAGGAGAGCAGTTTTCATCATGCTGAGACATTGAGATGAGACAGGACCGACGGAGGCGTTTTGATGACTTCAGGCTGAGGAGAAGAAATGTTAATTATTTAGTGGCGACACACAGCTGGAGTCCGCAGGCAAGGCTCAAACAGCCACCTGCCTCACACGTGTTCAGTTTATCCTTGGCTCAGACCGGCGTGTCAGAGGATGCTGACTCTCTCGGTCAAACACTGCACGTCGGCGTCCTCGATGGTCCCCTCATCGTCCGAGCCCGGGGCGGGGGGCGGGGGCACGAAATGAGAGGGGTAGGCCAGGGTGTGGTCCCGGGCGTACGCCTGCCAGCGGCTGTCGTCGCTCTCGTGGGTGATGTAGCGCTCGCCCAGTTTGGTCTCCAGCTCTCGCAAGTCCAGCCACGCTTGATAGTCCTGGGGAAGGCAAGGGACAGGACGCGGACTATCAGTTTCACATCTAAAAGCACTGGAATTAGATCAAGCTTTTTGTGTTGGTAAAATATCATCAAGTAATCATGTTAGCTTGTTTGTTCTATTAGGGCTGAAGTGGACTGACTGATGACGTCCCACTGTTTACAGCCGCTGACCGGACATCTGAAATGGCACTTAAACTCAGAAAGTCTCATCAGTTATTCACAATATAATTAAAACTGCGTCCATGTTCTACCTCAACGACAACAACACGGTCATTAAAATTCAGTCAAACAAGGAAGGAAATTATTTATCTATGAAGGGCCTTTAGTAAAGTGATGCATCATCACTCTAGTTGTTTATTTGCATGCATTAAAAAAGACAATAGCTGTAATGACCTTTTATAAATTATCACTATTCAATTTGAGTCTATTTGTTTAGAAAATGGGACATAGGGACATTTTAGTGGTTTCAGGTGGTGGTTTCAGGTGGTGTAAAATGTATTAAGTTTGGCACAGGGGTCTACCCATACCTGTAAGTATGAGTGGCTGAGGCTCTTGTCCACACTGTAGCGCTTCCTCATCTTGACTTGCAGCAGATTATTGATCAAATCAATAGCTGAAACAGAATTATTCACGGTCACTCTAGTTTTGATAACAGCTTTTGTAGGGGCTTGTATAATGCACCGCCTCACCGTCGCTGGAGATCTGCTTCCAGGGGTTCGGGGGGTACATGAAGGCCGCGTTGTGGATCTGATCATTGATGTCTTCGTCCTCGTTGAAAGGGAAAGTCCCGCTCAGGCTGACGTACATAATGACTCCCACGGACCACATGTCCAGGGAGCGGTTGTAGCCCTGGTTGAGGAGCACTTCCGGGGCAAGGTAGGCAGGGGTCCCAACCACTGAGCGACGGAAGGACTTCTCGCCAATGATGCGGGCAAATCCGAAATCACAGAGCTTCACCTGGACAGTAATGGCAGGGATGTGAGGGCAGGTCGGATTTTCACCACAGTGTTGTATTGATTGGACTACATATTTTAGATTACAGCCTGCAGTTCAATGTGTAATTACACATTAGTTATTGGGTACACCTCTGTTATACTTTGCACTGCAGCTTTGTTACACCTTTGATACATCTTGTACAGAATCAGAATCAGAATAGAATTTATTGCCATTGTCAATAAAGGTTTTTAGGAATTTTCTTAGGTTTGACTCGTGCAACATGAAACATAAACTTGTAATAATGATTAATAATAAACTGTGAAAAAAAGGATATAAAAAATATATATAAAAAGTCTATGAAACTATAGGGGATGCATAAGAGCAGAATAAGGTAGGGAAATCTAATAAAATAGCAATTTAACACAACACAAGACAGCAGCATAAATGGTTAATTTACAGATGTACATTAGTAGCAATGTGAGTGTGGTCATACCACATAGTGCAAATAGAGCAGTGCAAATGGAACAGGTTATTGGACTCTGATACAGAGTTATTAAGTGTTCATGGCTCTGATACAAAGGTATAGAGTTCGGGAAAACCCACTGTTGCCATGGAAATCCGCCATGTTTGCAGCTACTAGCAAACGTTATCCATAGACTAACATTGGCAAGAAACGTAATAAAAAGTGGAGAAAAGAGCCGTGGAACAGCTCCGTGAGCTGCTGAGTAACTGCTGGTAAATACATCTAACTCACTGTAGAGTCAGAATGCTTTTATATGAACGATAACTCCAGTATTTTACCTTTAAAAACCTCCTTTAAAAAATTTGTTTATTATGGAAAACGCACTGCTAATCCCATAATGCTTTGCGATATGACATCACATTTCCGAACTCTATTGAATGTTATTGAATAACAGAGTGTTCATGAGCCATGAACAGCGGAGGGAAAGAAGCTGTTTTTGTGGCGGGAGGTTCTGGTCTGGATGGACCATAGCCTCCTCCCTGAGGGGAGAGGGTTTAACAGTTTGTGTCCAGGGTGGGAAGGCTCTGCTGTGTACAGCAGGGGTGCCCACACCTTTCGGCTCGTGAGCTACTTTCAAATTCAGTGAGGTCTGAAGATCTACCTATAGATTTTTATGAAGGGCACGTGGGGGAGTTTTTACCAAGATTGTTGTAATTATTTTGTTATTTATTTATCATAATTATGTACTATTTTAACATTAAAACATTTTGAAAATTACATCTTCAATAAAATAAAACTATAATGTATAATACTACGGAGAGAGAACATTTTCAAATTGATAAATGTTGACTACAAGTATGTGTTAATAAAATTACACTCTAGTAATTGTATGAATTGCAGGCCACAGATATTTATTTATTTATAGTTTTGGCAGTCTGGGTCCTCCATACAAAGGGCCACAAATATCATTACCCCAAGGATTGGTAATATTGTCCAAAATGATCTAAAATATAAATAGCAACCTGTCTGCTCCTCTTCCAGTCCTCGCTCTGTGATCGACTGTTTGCGCCTTTGTTACACCTTGTAGACCTTTCTTACATCTTGCACTTTAGTGTGTAATTACCTGTACTTACTGGTACATGTGCAATTACTTTGTTACCTGAACCTACACATGGAACAGTGGGCTGTGTTACCCAGGTTTTTTTTTTTTTTTTTTCTAGTCTCAGTCTTGTTTTGCAATTTCAACTTTCAATCTCAATTCTCATTAAGAGGCTTTTTAATGGTCAGGTCTAAAGCCTCCTGGTTTGGAGTTTGTACAATTCTTGCATGTTAAATGTTACTTAAGTAGAAAACATTCTGTTTTTGTGAAGGGTTCATGGGTTGTAAAAGCTTTTTCATATGAAGAAATAAAACCGTACAATCAATCAATATGAGGGGGGAAAACAACATATTTTTGTCCCTAGTACATAGAGTGAAATGTGTGTTACCTGCGGAAAGGGATCTGCAGACGCAAGCAGCACATTTTCAGGCTTCAGGTCACAGTGAACAATGTTCTTAAAGTGCAGGTGCCTCAGAGCTGCGAGGATCTGTGGCAGCATAAAAACAGGATGTTTGGTGCCTCATCAAAGCTACTGTACGCACAGGCATGCAACAACACTGGGGCTAAACACTTTCCATTTACTGTATGTGAGCTTGGCATCATAAAAGATACTACCTTGTAGCTCTATGGTAACATTTACTATGTCTCAAAAAGCTTTCAGATAAGAGATGCAAATAAATTAAATATATATATATGAACAAAGAAAACAATCCATACAGACATAAATATTCTGTATTAGTACTGTATGTACTAATTCCATTCCATCAATCACAGATGTTTTTAAGTTTGTATTCATTGCCCATGATATAAAAGGGTCAGGATAAGCCCACATGTAGATTTTTCGTTTGGGCCAGTGAATACCTGAGTAATGAGGAACTTGGTGAGCCTCTCGGGCAGCCGGCCTTTCTCACTGGACAGAATCATTTCTAACATGTCGCCGTGCAGCTTCTCCATCACCACAAACACCTTCTCTGGGGTCTCGAACATGCACTCCAGGTTCACGATGCCCAGGTGGCGCAAACTCTACAGTGAGGATGAAAGAGTATTCAGTGTATTGAATAGAAATTCTGCAAAGAGCATAATCTAAAATTACAAATGGCATTTAGGACACAGACAATAAAAAAGTAAGAAAAGTGTTGATACAACAGTTGCTGGTCTAAATACCCAGCTGCTCATCAAGTGACTAATAGTAGTAAATCCAGAGCACATCAAGTCATCTCAGCTGTCACAGCAACACACTACTTAAACTCTATCGCCCACTGCTGGCCAATGCTATGCAGTACCCGATGTAAAGGACAAAAAATCCATCTCAACTAGTAATTTAATAATGTTAGCAATTTGAATGGAGATTTTTTTTTTGTGGCAAATAATATACACTGCTCAAAAAAATAAAGGGCACACTAAAATCTAAAAAAAAAAAAAAAAAAGGAGCAGATTTTAGTGTTTCCTTTATTTTTTGAGCTGTGTATTAAACAACAGTCATTCCCTTTTGACTCTAAAGATGCTACTTTGTGGCGCTGACATTTCCTCATGTGAAAGTTATTAAGCTTTTAAAACCTGCATCTTCAGCATGTACAAACAATAGCACCTCTGTTGTAAAGTGTGTGTTTACCTGCAGTATGGCCACCTCATTTCTCAGCTGGCTCTCTTGCTTTGTGGGAAACCGTAGTTTGTCAATGACTTTGACGGCTACATCTCTTCCTGTCTTTCTATGTTTGCCTAAAACACACACAAAATCACAGTATTTTCTTTCCAAGCATCGCAAATATAAATTTAAAAAACATTTTCATCACCTACCTCCATACACCACTCCGAACTGTCCAGACCCAAGTACTTCATCAGCGAATATCTGGTACACTGACCCGATATCCTTTAGGGAGAGAACAGGTATATTAACACAATAACATACTGGCCACAGATTTGGATAGAAATGATTCGTACCACGTTCTCTTGGATTTGACTGTTGGACACAGAAATACTAACAGAGGCTTGTCCTGAAACACAGAAGAAGAACATTTTATATACAAAGTAAACAGCTAGCAAGTAAAAACAAGAAGACAGAAGAATGTTCTTACGATGTGGGGTTTTGCCCTCAGCAGGAGGAGCGTCCTGAAAGATGACAGGCATCAGCGCTTGTCGGATGGCACTCTCCCAGGCCTTGGCCACTTCGCGGCCGATACCACTGTTGGGAGCCACCTGGCTGGGTGAGGGGGGCGTCTGGGGCACAGGCTGAGGGTCACTGGTGGGCAGAAAGGGGGCAACGTTGGGGTCCTCCCCCACAAAGTAGCACATAGTGCCAGTGATCAGTTCAAAGCAGTGAGGGTTTGTGCCGGGAGGGACCAGAGTGAAGTTGCCAGCAGGACGCACCTCAAGAATCTCCGAAAGGGGGATTTCCTTCATGGACAGAAACAGTGAATATAACAAAAGATTTAATAAAAGTGGCCAGCACCTGATGGGAATAAATGTACATATCTGCTTACCTTGTAGTATTTATTGGAGGTGTTGTTCTGGAAGAGGATGATGCACTTACAGTCTAGACGCCAATAGTGCCTCTTTCTCTGATGGAGTGGAGTAAAAAGGGAGATGAGTGTAGGGGCTTGAGAACAGGGCAATACTGTGTATATGGGGTGCATTTCACATTCTGAGCTGAGCAGCATGAGCAGTTAAGCCAGAGAGAAAAACATGAAGAAAGGCGAACTGCATGATGGGAAAATAAAGAGAGAAGAGACAAGGGAAAAGGTAAGATTTCAAGTTTGTAGATGATGAACAGAGTGGAGGACACAAAGGAAAGTGGCTTTTAGCTTCAAACCACACAAAAAAGAAAACACAGTTGTGCTTTGAGGGAGTCAGACTTTCTGCAACCACTCAAGATAAACACAATCCGCAGACTACGAGAAGACACACTGAGATAAATGAACTGATCAGTCTGGCCTTAGCTTCTAAAAACACCAATTACAGAGAAGCTCTGGCATTCTGTAAAGAGCGTATCAGAGGTTAGTTTTACCAGTGTGTCCTTGTTGCTGTAGTGAACCATCCATCCTTCTTTGATAGCTGTGCTGGAGCGCCTGGTGGTCTGCCTTATGGACTGGACCACCCTCATTAATGGGATGTTTGCACTACAATAGGAAAATCATACATTAGCAAACATGCACATCTTTCTTTGGCTATGTTCAGACTGTAAGCCAAAGAGACCCAAATCAGTTTTTTGCCAGCACATCAGGGCCGGCTGATACATCCAACAGTCAACAGACCAAGGTACATACAGTATATGAATATACATACAAGATGAATTACATTTACTTTGCTTTATTTTATTTAAAAAGGAACCACGTACAATTGTAACATACACCAGTGTTTCCCAACCAGGGTTACACTACGGAGACCCCTGGGGTCCATTTGGGCATCATATCTGCTCTATATATATTTTATATGTGTTCTCTTTGGCGAAGACACTGAACACATGGATTCATGTTTTGAAATAGATGCTTCAATGTTTTTTCCTTTGATTACAGCTTTGCACTCTTGCCATTTTCTCAATGAGCTTCATAACGTAGTCACAGAACTGGCTTTCACTTCACAGACTGTTGAAAACCTTTTATGAAGGTCACTGAGAATAAAGGGTGGCTATTTCGAAGCATTTAAAATATAAAACATATATAGAGTTAGGTCACACTTTTTTGTTGCCTACATACTGTAATTCCATGTGTTCATTCATAGTTCATTGTCTTCAGTAGAGTAAATGTTGCCATTTGATACATTTGGACTCAACAACTTGTTGAACACACCAACTGTATTAGGTTGACCAATAGGTGTGTTCAACACTAAACGGTGTCTCCCTGTTGCAAAAAGATTTGCTGTGCCAACATTTATCAATTTTTCTTTCTGCTTTCAACACTTCAGCCAGTTCATAGATTTACAAAATTAGCAGATACTACTGTATGTCATATACAGCTAGCTGTAACCCGGCCTATGGCCGGGCCTCTGCTCCGTGCGTTGAGCACAGGCTCCAGAGAACGCTGCAGAGAACACTACACAGACGGTCTCTGTCTGAACTGGTGTTTTCTAATGAACTTATCATGTTATGTCTGTTGTATGAACGGGGAAACGTGGCACAGGGGCCTCGCTCTGAGCTCCGTGAGTTAATCATTGTCCGACAATCATTGTCATTGACAGAAACTTCTGTAACTTCTGTAACTCTTCCTCATCGTTCTCATTGGACTAAAAGGCCGTTTTTGTCAATAGCATTAAAAACAACAGCGCAAATACTGTGCAATGTCATTTAGTCAGTCATTAGTGTGGTGCCCCTCGAAGCACATGGTGCCCCTCGAAGCACATGGTGCCCCTCGAAGCACATGGTGCCCCTCGAAGCACATGGTGCCCCACGCGCAGCCTGTTACCTGAGTGTAGGAAGCGGCGGCGCTTGTTGCATCTGCCGTGCTCTCGCTTCTCTCTCACACATGCTTCCTCCTTGTCCATGGCAGCTCGCAGGTGTG
>OMNZ01126363.1:0-15472 GCA_900303255.1 Lesueurigobius sanzi | reverse complement strand
CCGCGCAACACGGAGTCCATCAGCCTCTGAAAAGTCTGCGCCGCCCCCTTAAGGCCAAACGGCATGCGGAGGAACTCAAAAAGTCCGAACGGGGTAATCACCGCGGTCTTAGGCACATCGTCTGCCTGCACCGGAACCTGATGGTAACCGCACACCAGGTCCACCTTGGAGAAAACGGAAGCACCCGACAACCGAACAGAGAAATCTTGAATGTGAGGAATAGGGTAACGGTCCGGTGTCGTCGCGTTATTCAAACGCCGGAAATCCCCGCATGGGCGCCAAGACCCATCCGCTTTAGGAACCATGTGGAGGGGTGAAGCCCAGGGGCTGTTAGAACGCCTCACTATCCCCAACCTCTCCATGGTAGCGAACTTCCTTAGCAATTGCCAATTTCACCGCGTCAAGGCACCGCGCAAAAACTGGCGGACCACTTGTTGGGATGAAATGTTCTACTCCGTGTTTAGCTACTGCGGAGGAAAAAGCTGGTGTAGTTAAGGACGGGAACTTGGCCAGTAAACACTGAAAAACATCCATAGACGCGGAAAAACTTGCATGCTGTACCTGCCCTGCTCCCCCAGCCTCACACGGGACAGTAGCAAAAGTCACAGCGTCAATAAGTCTGCGGTTAGCAATATCAACTAACAAACCATGAGCACACAAAAAATCAGCACCAATGATCGGAACAGACACAGAGGCAACTACAAAGTCCCACTCAAACTGGCGCCCGTGGAAACAAACAGTTGTCCATTTAGTGCCGAAAGTCCCGATAGGAGAACCATTAGCTGCACTTAGCTGTGGGCCACAGCCATGGCGCGAAACATCTGGGCCAGTGGGGCGGACCAAACTCTTCTGAGAACCAGAGTCAACCAAAAACCGAAAAAAAATTTGGGAGTATATTCACCACTCCGAATTCATGCTAATCCGGAGTGGTGTGTTTACATGCATGTATCTCATGTGTGTTGCATGCACTGTCCCAACCAAATAAACAATAAATTCATTTTTCTTAAAATAAATAAATAAAAATAAATCAAGATTTAGTATTTTTTATAGTAGGGGAGACGGGGCATGATTGTAACATAGGGAGAGTTGTGACAACACCACTTTGACCAGTCAGAGTCCACATACAATAAGTGTAATATACCTGTATATGATCCTATCAATCTGTAGTCCTTTCTTCTCTGATTGTGCACAGCAAATTTCAATACTGTAAGTTGATGCAGATTTTATCTGCAAAAAACTGATTTTGAGACAAGAAAGAAAATTTTGTCTCCTACTTAAATTTGTGTTTTAGGCATTTAAATTTGCTGAAGGTGTGAAGTATTTCCTGCCTGTAAGAAAAGAAACTGGTATTGTTACTAGAAAACCTTATGAACCTATTGGGACTACACATATGATCTTTAATGTGCTTGAGATCAACATGCACACACCGAGACACACATGACGATAATAGTAAGTGTGAGATATACAGTAGTTGATCTCACAAAAACAGAAATGGTTATGGATTGCTGTCATTTGAATTCTCTTACTTCGTTACGACCACCACTGTGTAGAAC
The DNA here is from genome assembly GCA_900303255.1 of Lesueurigobius sanzi. Lineage (NCBI taxonomy): Eukaryota > Metazoa > Chordata > Actinopteri > Gobiiformes > Gobiidae > Lesueurigobius > Lesueurigobius sanzi. The sequence continues at coordinate 13,919 of OMNZ01126363.1, read as the reverse complement.
AAATACTGTGTGACAAACATACCCCAAGAAATTGTTACTTCAAAGACAACATGCAATAAGAACATGTACTTGAAATAAATATTCCAACTCGCAATAAAGAGTCAAATGGAGTTAAAGGCGTTTTATTGTATGTTTACAATATCAACAAGAGTCACGTCCTTCAGTTGTTCCTCCGTTCAATCGTCCCTTTTTTTTCTTTTCCAAACTCCAAAAAACATTTATTTAAATACATACTGCAGAGGTGTCAGGAGTAGATAAGTACATATTCACGTCCTGTTTTACAGGCAGCAGCAGCGTTAGAGCCACCTGTTGGAAATAAACGGTGCTACATCTCTAAAGGTCTGTTGTCATACGGCATGAGGCTTGGGACAAAGAAAGAATTCAGACTGGGACAATTCTTTGGAACACTGGTTCCCAAAGTGGGGTCCTCAGAGCCACTGCAGGGGGGCCTCCAAAGTTGTTCACAAATCAATCACATAAAAATATACTGAGTTTATAATAAACTTCATACGGATTTGGGCATTTAGACTCTAACTTATATGTCACGGTTTCCTTCTATTGTATGTAAAACCAAGAGAAAGCCATTGAGAAACGATTACGTTTTCTTTTAAATAGAATTAATTCTTATCATAGGGGGGCCCCAAGAGGTCTTTGGATGTATGAGGGGGCCGCGACACTCAAGTTTGGGTAAGGCTGCTTTAGAAAATCCAGAGCACTCTGCTTCAACAGTGTCGAGATGTGAGCTAGGCTTCTGCCTGGACAACAGAGAGTAGCACTGAAAGTATGGAAGATTTTGTGTCATCACATTTTGAATTTGAAATGTATCTGAACTGTAGATTAAAACATTTTGACAGTGAAAAAACATGTATTTAATGTAATGAAAATGAATAAAGCAAATATTTTAAAAGGTGAAATTTTCATTTCAAATGTAAAACCCTGAACTGAAAATGTACTGACTGAAGTTTGGAGACAAAAAAATTCTAGGGCTGTCACTAACGATTATTTAGGTAATTGATTAATCAGCTGATTAGTTTTGCGATTAATCGGTTGGCAGCAAAAAAGTGCATGGAAAGAGACATTTTTAAAAACTTTCTGCCACATGAAGCTAAAGTGAAACCGTTTGAGGACGTCTTGATAGAGTAAACTTAAAGGTAATGTCTGTAGATGATCTTTGTTTCTTTCACGTCATTCCTCATTTGAAAGCTAAGAACCTCTAAAATTCAGTCTGCGATTGTGAAAGTGAGAGTCCTCTTTCTGCTCTGATTAGATTATGACCCGAGATTTTTCTCATATTTGAAACAATCGGAGCTAAAATATTTGCACACAAAAAAATCTATAACCAACGCCTTTAGAGACAATAGTTTTTTTCACAAAAAAATACAAACTTTTGATGTAATTCTTACTCTTGAGTCTGTATATCCCAGAAACGATTAATCAATTACTAAAATAATTACTAAACTATTCCATTAATCGATTTCAGAGTAAAAAAAAAAAAATCAAAGTATAAAATTCTAATACATTTCAAATTCACAATGTTTACAAAACAATCTTCCATACAAAAGTCTTAAGGCCTTGTCCACACATACTTAGGTATTTTCATAAACTCATATTTGTCTGCATTTAGGCCTACTGTCCACATACGCATTCATGACATCATTAATTGGATATTTTCATAAACTCTATAAAGTGGATCGTAGGCAAAAATTCTTCAGTCTTCATCTGTACTCTGTAGTTGAAGTGTAGGACATTTCGATCTTACTCCTACACGTCCTACACTTCAACTACAGAGTACAGATGAAGACTGAAGAATTTTTGCCTACGATGGACAACTCCTGTACGACTGAGAACCTACACAAATCTTTAAAGTGGAGTTTTCCTAAAACGATATTAAATTCAGTGTATGCTGGTGAAATGGACCAAAAGAATGGAACAGTTTTGCTAAAATGGTCACATGGATGTAGAAAAATATCTGGGTACGTGTGGACATGGCAATCACGCTTTCAAAAATATTTCACCAAAGCATGATTATCCATTTCCGGTTCAACACTTAATGTGAAATTGCCATATTGATGTACAGCAATATATTAAAATTGCATGTGCATTGGTGACGGCCTATTCATTGCTTTTTGTATTGCAACAAATGCGTGTATCAAAGTCGTTTGGTGACGGGGAAGACGCCAAATGTTGTCTCAGCTTTAGTTTCATGTGGAATGACAGGGATAATAAGTAGGTTGTTTACTAACATATGCTGTATCATATCTCAGTACATGTAATTCACTTCTATAAGAATACAGCAGTTATTATTATGCCACATGTGCATAAGTTGGAGGCAAAAATTAACCAAATGTTTATGATTTTAAGGGCGGAAATGGATACCAATATTGCTCATAATTTAGATGTTGATTGTTAAAGAAAAGTATGCCTTTAATTGCAACCACAGCCACACTTTAAATCAGCTTATGCTAAATATTTTACGCTTGGAAACATGTTTTTAAATTCATTCAGGTTCAAATACTGGAGTTTATCAAAACATTATACTTGTATTGCAATATGCATCGTTGGGCTCTGTATCAGGATAAATGTCAAACTTTGCATTCTAACTTGTCCTCTAAAAATAACCTTAAATACTGAGCTTTTTAGACATTCTTAGACTGCTCTCCCTTTGTCCCAAACTCTTGTCGTACTTTCTTTTACAGTAACAAACCGTGAAGTCTGTGAAGAGTTTAAACCTGGTGAGAGTTGCCTCATTTGTTCAGAAAATACAAAACAAAATACTTTTATAAAACAATGAACAAGAACGTAATCAGAAAGCACTTTACATGTTTTGCCACACAACTCTAGAACAGAACAGACTAGAATCAGTAGTCCAGTAAAACAACGGTGGTCTGTCTGTTGCACCGACTGAATCTCAAAAGTCCCAAAACCTCGACTCACATTCGACCCAATCGCCCTGACGCCACTAAGGTTTTAGATATAAACAGAAACGTGGAAAAAAAAAAAGGCTTAATAAGTGTCATAAGTACAGTAGGAACATTACTCGCTCTACATATAAACCTTCACCTGAAAATAAATAAATGACCGAATCTTTAGTGAAATTAATTGCACTCACTGACATTTGTCATTTGTCCATAGAACTGTATGACCATTTTCTCAAAATGCATAGATCTCTCATTGTGGCGACTTTAGTAGCTTCAAACTTTACAGTCTTGGACTTAACAATATTTTGAAGGTTTGTTCAGAGGGGTGTTTTCAATAGTTAATTCCTAGCCTGATTAATTTAGTTTTGGACCGTAAAAAACAAGACAATATTTGAATTTTTACAGATTTATTCACTAATAACTAGTTCATTCAAAAATAAAATAGATGTTCAAAATCCTCTCTGAACAAATCTTTGCAACTAATCAAGAAAATAAAACCATACATTTAAATTTGGCTTTATCCATTTTTTAGATTCCGTCACTGAAAGTACAGGCAATTTAAAATGTAGACCAGGGGTGCCCGAAGCGGGGCCCACAGGCCGGTGTAGTCGCTGAATTTACCAGTGCGCAGGCATGCGTCCAGGGCTAGTTTCTCCAGGATATCACTATTAACAGCGTTTAAACTTTGTATTACATAATATACATGACATAACCCCAAAGCTAAACTTAATTGATTTTGATCATAAACAGTTTTGAATGCAGATGCAGTTCGGAGAATGTCCTGATAGTTTCGTCTATATATAGTAATTTCCATTCAAAACTGTTTATGATCAAAGTCAATTAATGTTAGGATTAGGTTTACGTCATGTATATTTATGTAATACAAAGTTTAAACGCTGTTAATAGTGCGTATAATGCGTTTGCCCGTGTGTCTGTGTGCGCGCATTTGGTTGAGTGTGCGAGTTCTGATGTGTGTGACAATTCTGTTGGTCGTGCATGTAGATATGTGGGGGGTGGGGGTGTAATTGAATGATCTGTTTTAATGTGTTTTTAATCTGTAAAGCGCTTTGAGCTGCATTTTGTATGAAAAGCGCTTTATAAATACAGTTTTGATTGATTGATTGATTGATAGATAATAGTTTGTGTAGGTTCTCAGTCGTACAGGAGTTGTCCATCGTAGGCAGAAATTCTTCAGTCTTCATCTGTACTCTGTAGTTGAACTACAGAGTACAGATGAAGACTGAAGAATTTCTGCCTACGATAGATAATAGTGATTTTCTACGAGAAACTAGCGCTGGACGCATGCGCACTGGTAAAGTTAGTGCCTCCTGACAAGTCAGTGCATCTCGACCGTACACCGGCCCTCCAAGGGGCTTATTTTGGCCTTCGAGGTGGTGCTTAGATTGTAAGAAGTATCTACTTTGGTTAATTTGTGACTGAATGATTGAATAGTTACTAAGGACACCAGAACAGCATGTCCTACTCAATAGCACAGTAATGAACGGTTATTTAATCATAGATCTGTTTACATTTGGTCTTTCAACATGCAAAATAGTATTGTGTTTGGCCCTTCATCCACTCATTTTGGCCCTCCATGGAAAGATCTTTGGGCACCCTTGATTAAAATAGATTTTATCCAAGCCCAAACTTGAGCTTGGATAAAAACTTGACTATATCAATACATTAGTTTCAATTTTCATTATTGCAAAAGCGCAGTTGTACCTTTGAAACCTTTACATTACTAATGGCAAAATAGATTGAAAACTAATTCAATATTTTTTGTCAATTGCTTGGAAATGGGGAGGTTTATCTCATCTAAATGAACATATGACACAAATACAGCGGATATTCCACGAATCTGTGAAGTTTGTACAAAAATTAATTGTTGGCTTGTGGTGGCGACGACAGAATCTGCCCAATACAAAGATGCAACAACACGTCTTTTTTTTTTTTTTTTTCAGGACACAGGCTATACATGTTCACGAACCCACACGGTATTTTAATTCTTCGTAGGATGTTTTCTAAAATAACAAAACTATTATACAACAGTGAGTAAAGAGAGTGATAAATATCCATGCACGAACAGATGGCGCTAACTAGGAAATACTATACGGGGGGAAAAGCCAGCCATTTTTGACGCTTTTGCGGAAAAAGGGAGAGAAGGATAAATATAGATAGATACATGAGGTACATACAAAACTTAAAACCAAAACACAGTGCTCAAAGAATAAAGAAAATTTAAAAAAAAAGGCACACGAATTCCAGAGTTTTTTTTTTCCGGAAACTTCTGGCCATTTCTTGGGGAACGGAAAAATATAGACTCACATGCAAAAATTCACAAAACTAAAATGGTAGGATACATTTTAAGAAGGGGTCCCGAGTTTCGAAAGTTTATTTGTTGGGGAAAACAAATAGTTAAGGGGAGAAAGTGAAGGGAGCAAGAGGCTGGCGCGTTTTGAGGCTGGCGCGTTTTAGCTTAAGCAAAGTTTTAGGGCCGCTCAATGAACAGAAAAAGGCTTGTGTTATACATGATGCAAAAGAGTAGAATGCCGGATTAGAGAGACACAGGGAAAACAGATGTTTTAGAATAAATGGCACATTCACGGGGTCTCTAATTTTAACAGCAGGTCACGACAAAAAATACATAAACAAAGACAAGTCAACATTACAAATTTTAGAAATGTTTTGGCCAAATAAAACAGAGGAATGTCTATATTTAACAAACAAACACTCACTTCAAGGAGGAAAAAAGACCCAATAAATAGTGCCAACAAAACTACATTCACAATTTTAAATATATATATTTTTATGTCATTCTATAAGATTCAACTAACTTACTTTTCAAAATATTGTATTTGTTCGTAAATACCTCAGTGTTGTGGTTCAAGTTCTGGCTTTGACAACTTGCTGAAAGTCTTTCTCCCACTCATTACATCTTTCCGAACTGATCTGACAAATAATTAAAGAAGACTATATTAAAGACTGTTAGATATCTAAACCATTTAAATATCAAAAGGCCAAGTCAATAAAGGCCAGGTTCATCGACACCAATCTGAGGAGTTCCTGTGTATGAACTGTGTACCTGACAGTTTGGTTAGACAGACTTAAAAACCAAAATCAACCTCAAGCATTAATTGTTCATACTTATAACATACACTTTTGAAATTTTACTCTAGGAATACAAAGGGAAGTACATGTCCATGTACAGTATAAACCAGGGGTGGGGAACATCAGGCCTCAGGGCCATATGCAAGACCATTTGACCAAGGCATTTTCCATATTTAGTATAGCATGATTTCCGACTTATTTGCCACTACTTTTTTCACTGCGGCCGATACAAAGATGCAGCTTATTTAAAGATGTTTACAGGCTAACAGCTACTAGGGGCGCTCCAGCAAAAAAAGCATTTGTCACTTTACCCTCTGAGGCGAAATGCCTGGATTTTATTTAACCAATCCAAACCAGAGCGCAGCACTGGCCCAAAACTGCAGTGAGCTATTTACATGGTTCAACGCGGTGTCAGGCAAGAGGACATGTAGTAGTATAGACATGTACTGTAGTAGTATAGTGGTCAGCTATGCACACTGTGTTTGTGACGAGGATAGGACCAAGGAGAGGACCCCATGGGAATCTCTCTGTGGTCATTCGTGGAGCGACCCTTGGGAGCGGGCAGGTCTGTATCGTAAGGCCCTTGGAGTACTTTATAAAAAATGATTTGGTCCATGATGTGAAAAAGGTTCCCCACCCCTGGTATAAACGGTCTAGTAGTGTGTTGTCAACCCTTGTATAAAGTTATGCACATAAAAATATCTAATGAGAACTGCACCATGTTAATTATACATTTCTCTCAATTCCATTTTATATTTCATGAATTTCTTGTCATATAAACACAGCCTATTTCTGTTCACCGTAGCGCACAGGACGATAAGAGCACAATATGATTCTCTAATATAGTTACAGTCCTTGTTTATGCCCTAATATTAAACGTAGATGCTATTTTTTTAGGTATCTTCTCCCGTTGCTTTACGAGATGCACTGTTGCTCTTCGGGGAAGTTCTCTCCCTCCGCTGTGTGCTGCACCGTGTGCTCCTGCAGAGCGTTCAGATCCATGAACCGCTCTCCGCACCACACACACTTGAACTGCGTCTCCCGGGAGTGGACGCTCTGGTGTTTGGCCAAGTGCTCGCGCTGTTTGAAGCTCTTGTCGCAGCTGGCGCACTTGAACGGCTTCTCCCCAGTGTGGACCCGACGGTGGCGCTGTAGCTCGGAGGAATACCGGAATCGCTTCTCGCAGTCGGGGCACTTCAGCGGCTTCTCGCGTGTTGGGTCGCACCGATGCTGGACAAACTCTGAGGAGGACACAAAGCGCTTGTCGCAAAGGGAGCATTTCAGTGGCTTCTCAGTGCAGTGTGAGTTTTGGTGACGCTGCAGGGTTGAGTTCTTCTTGTAGCCTTTGCCGCACACATCGCATTTGTACGGCTTCTCCACCTCACCGCCGCATTTGTGCCTCAGCAGCTCCCCCGACTGGCTGAAGGACTTCTGGCACGAGGCGCACTTGAACAGGCTCTCCATGCCATGCACTTGTTGGTGGTAGAGGAGGTGCGAGGGTTGGAGGAAGCCCTTGTCGCACAGGTTGCACTTGAAGGGCCTGTCTGCGGGGTTTTTGTGGGTGCGGCGGTGGCGGACCAGCGCGTACTGCTGCTTGAAACTCATCTGGCACTCCTCGCACTGGAACGGGCGCTCCTCCGAGTGTGTGCGCTCATGCTGCCTCAGATCCGACGGCCGTTTGAAGCTCTTCCCGCACGAGCCGCAGCTGAACGGCCGCTCCCCCTCCGGTTGACACTGGTGGTGCAGGAGCTCGGATGACTCCTTGAAGTGCATCTCGCAGAGGTTGCACTTGAACAGGTGCTCCCCGGAGTGCGCGTACATGTGGCGGACCAGGTGGGAGCGGTGCTTGAAGCTCTTCTCGCACACGGCGCATTTGTATGGCCGTTCGGAGCTGTGCGTCCGCTGGTGATGGGCCAAGTGGGACGACTGACTGAAGCTTTTGTCGCACTGGTCGCACTTGTAGGGTTTCTCGCCAGTGTGCACCCTCTCATGGCGTGTCAGCTCAGACAGGTGTCGAAAACCCTTGTGGCACACAGAGCACTTGTATGGCCGGTCCGGGGAGGAGGCCTCGAACGCAGGGGGAGAGGATTCGCCAATAGAGGCCACTCCGCCAGAAGTTTCACCGCTGGACGGTTGCTGGGGATTCGCGGCGGAGGAAGTTGGGGTTACGTTGCCAGATCCTGGTCTGTAGGTTTTCTCACAGATGGAGCACTTCATTGGATTGTTACCGTTTCCGTGTGAGTTGTGATGCTGCGCCAACGACGTCAACAACGAGAAGCCCATTTTGCAGACACCACAGACAAAAGGTTTCTGTTCAACCTGAACGCACTGATGCTCCAAGAGGTCTGTGGCTTGGCTGAAAATCTTCATACACTGCGTACACTGGAAGGAGCGATCCTGGGTGACCATGCACTGATGCTCGTGCGGGTTGGCGAGGTGTGAGATGTCCTGGCCGCAGGCATTGCACTTGCTGACCTGCATTTGCGTCTGCTGCGCCTGGACGCTGAGCTGCGCCTGGGCCTGCTGGAGAGAGGAGGGGTCCGGCTGAAGGACCACTCCATAAACGGTGCAGCCCAAAGCATTCTCCGCTCCCTGGGGAAGAGTGTGCACCACGGTTGGGGCGGCCTGCTGCCACGCCTCTGTCATGTTAACCTTCTGAAGGACTTGCAGCAAGAGAAACTATCGGAGATGCGCAGTGGTGCAATGCAGGAAATGTCTGAGGGTTCTGCAAAAAAACACACAAGAAGAAATAAATGAAAAAAGCTTTGAATTAGGTGTAATACAAATTAGTATTGAAAAGTATTGAAATTACAACCCGACCAATAATGGCAATCTGGACGGTATTATTCCTTGCATATTATTCCATTTATCTTGGATCACAAATGTTTGTGTATTTGGCTTGAAAATCTCAAATGTAAATTGTAAAATTATACGTACAGAATCATTAATAACACAGGAGTGAATGTTTTAACTGTAGCCTCTTTAGGAGTTACTCACTACAAGTTAAATCAGGGCATGTACAAGGATAGCATTGAGCTAAATTATAAAAAAAGTGACTAAGAAGGCCAGAAGCCCAGAAGAAGGTCGTGCGTGACCGAAACGCGTCGGCTAAAGTCCCTTCCTTTGTTCGAATAAAGGACTTTTATTTGCAACCTCAGAGTGCTTCGGATCATTTTCTTTTTTCTTAATATAGACTCCTGGCTCTAGATCCTGAAGAGCACCTGACACGGGCACCTTTATACCCACTGAAGCACTCACCTTCTCCACGTCAAAGTGACTAAAGTTGAATTTTTGCACATTTTCATGTTCCTACCAGGGCTCAAAATTGCGACCAATTTGGTAGGGCTGCAAGATTAATCGATAGCGAATCGACATCGCAAATTAAAATACTGCAATAACCTAACCCCAAAGGCAAAGGTTTTTTTTCTTCCTTGCGTCTCCAGCGTTTCATGAAGCTGAAATATATAAATTATATATTTCAGCTTCATGAAACGCTGGAAAAACTGCTATTACACTTTGCAGTAGTACTCATTTATTATTAATAAAGGAGTACTACGACAGTATAATGGTGCCTCCACACCTAACGCGACCACGCGGCCAACTTCCATGTAAAGCCTATGTGAATGTACGATGACATGCATCAATCTTTCAGCGTTGCTCTTGGTGCAAATTGAGCGGTGCGATGTGACGGTATGAGCATTTTAACCCGCGTCTGAAGCGATCAGCGCAGGTTAAAGGAGGAGCCAGCTCTAGCTGGAGAAGGCAGTCTGAATGAGGAAGTACGGCTTGATAAACATAAATCTGCGGCCCGACAAACTACAACCAGTTTAGCTCAAAGGTACAGGTTCTTCCTGCTTTTTCCTGGATTGTCTCAGCGAGCCTCTCTGATTGGTTGGCGCCCCACGTCAAAGCTTGAAAAGTTCAGCAATGCTCAACTTTGGTGTCAAGGATTTTTGACGCCGAAGCTCCTGTAAAACGCGAGAAAAGCTCCAGCGCGAAGCTTCTGACGCGCACCGAATGACGCCCGGTCTCTCTGCGCCACTTGACGCGCGTCACCATTCATTTTGAATGCAAACCCGATGCAGAGTGTGCTGTGAACATGGCAATAGGTTTGCGCCATACATAACGTTTTGCATTTGGGCCAAAAAGTTAAATTTTTCTCTCATCTGACCGAAGCACCTTCTTCCACATGGTAGCTGTGCCCCCCATATGACTTCTGGCAAACTTCAAACAGGATTTCTTATGGCCTCCTTTCAATAATGGCTTTCTTCTTGCCACTCGTCCATAAAGGCCAGATTTGTGTAGAGTACGAATGATAGTTGTCCCATGAATCTGTACAGCTCAGCGGCAGTACCAGAGTCATCTTGGAGCACTTGGTTGCATTTCTGACCAGTGCTCTCCTTGTTTGATCTGTTAGTTTAGGTGGACGGCCGTGTCTTCGCAGTGGTGCCATAGTCTTTCCATTTCCGAATGATGGATTGAACAGTGCTCCATGAGATGTTCAAATCTTGGGAAATCATTGTATAACTTAACGCTGATTTAAACTTCTCCACAACTTTATCCCTGACCTCTCTGGTGTGCTCTTTGGCCTTCATGATGTTGTTTAGTGACCAATACCCTCTGACCATAGCTCTGAGGCCCTCACAGAACAGCTGTAATTAAACTGAGTAGATTACACACAGGTGGCCTCTATTTAATCATTAGGGCAAGGTGTGAACATTCAGTAAAAAAATCTAAATAAAATCTTTATGTTTATGGTTGTAAACCTGACAAAATGTGCAAAAGTTCAAGGTGAATAAGTACTTTCGAGAGGCACTGTATATTACAGCATTGTACTTGGGCATTGGTATCGTACTGGTATCGTATTGGTATCGGTATTGGCGATACTGGCACAGGCATTTACTTGGTATCGAACAATACCAACATTTCAGGTATTGCACAGCTCTACTAGACAATACTGAATTGCATGAAAAATATACAACGTAAATATGTAATATTAAAATTGCAATTTCTGTCTGAAAAATTGAAATTAGGTTTTTTGTCAAAATCGTGCAGCCCTACAATTTGGTTGCATATAATAATAATGGCTTGTATTGCCCTTTTCAAGCCTGTGTCACAAGTTTCTCAAAGCGCTACACTGTCATTATTCTTTCACTCCACATTCAGTGGTGGTAAGCTACTATTGTAGCCACAGCTGCCCTTGGGTAGACTGACAGAAGCGAGGCTGCCAGGCCACACCATCAGCCCCTCTGACCACCACCAACCACTCACTCTCACACGACATTCATACGGGCTGTGGGTGGTCCGCTCTACCATCTGCGCCACTGTCACCCAATTTTACAATGTAAATTTGCCCCCAAATTTATGCCTATGCGATCTAAAAATATAATTGGTTGCATATTTGTGACTGCAAGATTTTCTTCCTCATTGCAGTACAGTACATACTAGGGTTGGGTGATGTCCCCTTAATTGGCAGTTGCCGATGCTCGTGATACCGTCTAATAATGTAAATGTATTATTAGCGTGATTTTAAGCGCTGCAGAACTAAGTTTCTCAGCGAGTTTCGCACAGAGGTTAATGAGTGACGCATTGTATATCTACGGGGGAGCCGCATGAGCAGTGATGACCAAAGGGGTCATGGGGCAGTCTCAAGAACCTCCAAAGTCATGTTCTACCTGTCCGCACCTTCCATACACGACCCAGGCGTCGCGGTGAGAAGAAAGAGAGAAAAGAGCGCAGCTCTACATTGTAGTCCTGCAGTGGCACACTGGCCTCTCTCCGGCGTCCTCCCACTATCCGCACCTAATGCGTCATTGCAACTTTTCCAAAACTGTGATTCTCCACAGTCAGAGTTTATGATCAGCTACATGATTTGCTTTGGGTGTAAGACTAGATGTGCTGCGCGTCCGCGGAGTTATTGCAGCGGGGCAGTGGCTGGCCGCCTCGCTTCTCCCTCTCCGGACTCTGTTTTGGCGATATATGGCATCTGACAAATAAATGCTACGTGTGTGTTTAGATCGCTTCCTTTCAGTGATTCCGTGCCCGTTCATGTGGCTGTACGTGCTTTGGAGGCGCATTCAAAGTTCAACCAGTGACTGCAGCTCGATAAATGAAATGGCTGAACACGAGCGCGCAACTGTATCTGACAGACACCACCTTAACTAATACATTTTCTGGGGGAAACCCTGAATAATACTTATTTGTGTAGCAACACGGTATCTGGGAGACTACTTAACCCATTTAGGCCTAAAAAGAGTAAAAGCCGTGTGGTGCATCGTCTCGGGTCCAAAGGTCGGATACAAGGTTTGGGTCCGTCCTAATATGTGACCTCTGATCTAGATGAACAGACAGCTCTGTCCTGAAAACAGGTCTATGTTTAGCCTCGTCTAAGACGAATTGAGGAAAATGTAAAATTGGACAGATTTAGAGCAGCAAAAATATGTGAAAAAATGTCCCTCACAGCTTTAAAATCTAAATAAACTGTTTTGTTCGGTTTGCAAATGGTTGTTTTATTGTTGCCAAAACAAAATAGTAAATAGATTTGACCAGAATGACTGTCCAAAATGATCTAAAGTAAGTAGATGGCCACAAGGACATGATCTTTTTATAAAAGTGCAAAACGGTAGATGGCTGTCTTTTTCCTTACTGGTGGGACAACATCGTCAATCACACCATTATTGCCTTCAGTGCCTCGCTCTTGTGCCGACTTTGCTGGGTGCAGAACGGCCAAAAAAACATTCCAAAGTCTGCTTCATTCTCCGACCTGATGCTACACCGTGTTTGTGCCTGTGGGTCAGAGATAGCAGGCCACACTGCTTTTGCACTGAAGCAAATGGGAGACGCTGTCAGCACAAACAGCGTCCGCATCACAAGAAAGGCTACAATATAGGGCTGGGCAATATGAACCAAAAGTCATATCCCGATATATTTAAGCTGAATATCGATATACGATATATATCCCGATATTTTTTACCGGCAAAGTGAGATATGTGAAATTACATGTTTAGTCAAAGTCAAAGCCAAATACGAGTAGTTTTATTGAAAACAAACTTTAAAATGTAAACATAAACACTGTATAACAAAGTTCTGTACGGTGCACATTTAAATAAAAAAAAAATCTTAAATAAAAATAGCATATAAAAAATAGGTTAATCTTTTTCTGAAGGCAGCATTTATATATAACGTTCTTTTTGTTCACTTGAAGAGCAACTAGCCCCCAAATCTACTTTTTTTTTGCTGATTAACTGTATATGGTTGTCTAGGGTAAACCAGTCTGTGTGGAGCTCTCTTAAGGTTTAAACTACATGGCATTGGACTTTTGGATTCCATCACCTTATTGTTTAAATAGCTGATGTGACGTCAGCAGCCCTGCCGCTATGAGCCCTGCGGCTAACACTAAAACAACAGCCGGCTAACATAACTAACTAGTTGCTCTAAACGTCTAGAATGTACAATAAAACATTGTAGTGGGAATGGTAATGACATCAAGGAAGTAACAAGATTACAGAATATAATAGGCAGGTTAATGTGCCTTTAAAAAATACTCTAATTATGATAACGAATATGTCACTACTAGGGCTGGGTACCTTTCATGTTTTTTCGATACTAGTACTTTAACGATACTTGGTTTACGATACCGATACCTGAATGATACCTTTTTCGATACCTATACTAAATTATTGGTCATCTACACAAAAAAGTAAATATCTAGATAAGTTTAAATGACCCAAATTCATCTTATTTATCTAAATTTGAGCTGTTTTAGTGGCTCATTTGACCTGATTCTAACTTGTTCAAAGGTGTTTTTGACTTGTTTCAATAGATTTCTACTTATTTCCTTTTTTAATTAAATGTGTATGAAATAAGCCAATTAATGTATATGATGGTAGTAAA
>OMNZ01126332.1:0-21113 GCA_900303255.1 Lesueurigobius sanzi | reverse complement strand
ACAAAGTCGATATATGTCAAATTTAATTTAAATAAGCCATCAACAAAATGTATTTATTCTCTTTTAAACGTCTACTCTCCCATTTTATTTAAGTCCGGATGTCGTTTGAGTTCATTTCCCTGTTTGGTGCGATCATGGCACGAACCACTCGATCAGGTCGGACTCGGATCAAAAAATAGACTTGGTCCACATTTTTGTCGCGGACCAGCGGTGGAGCCAAACGGAGCGGAGTGGTGGATGAGGTCAGACAGTTTATTAGACTAACATGAATTTGATGTATTATAAAAGAGTTCTGGACGCATGAAGTAATCTTGTCTACAGCTTTATTCTTATTTATCACTGCTTCATTATTTTATTGCATGTTAGCCTTTAGCTTTAAGACAAACTTCCCGATCTTTCTAAACACAGACGTCTCCTCCACTGAAGTATTTACAGTATCCTACATGAAGATGTAACATGGAGTAAGTGATCGTCAATCGTCATCGTCATGGAATCTTTAGAAAATATAACTATTCAAACAAGTCGCCCAAACCCTAGCCTGGTCTTAGCCGTCCGTATCATCATTTCCTGCATATGCCTGACGTCACCTACAACACCCGCCTCCTCCGCTCGCTGAATGGTCCGAAGAAGTTCAACCGATGTATCGCAGCCACTGAGATCAGACCCAGACTGTAACATGTAGGAAATGATAATTGACTGGAGTTTACAGATGGCTAAGGCCAGGCTACCCAAACACTAATCTTAGTGGAAATGAATGCAGACAGGAAGTTCTGGCCCAAACAAGCTTAGGTTAGCGAAACTAGCAAAGCCACATCGTGCAACAAACAAATTGATGCATCGAAAGCTCCCACGGAATACTATGAACATATTTTATGTTATGACTTTGAGAGAAAAATACACGATGGTTAAAATGTCAAAAGAGTTCATTCCAACAGGTCTTGGTCCTTGCAAATGTAATTGCTTTCCATTAGAAGTGCAGTTTTGACTGTCTTACTATAACTACAGCCATTTTCACTGCGAGATCTAGAAATTCTTCTACGTAACAGCATTTGGGATGTTTGTTTTCGTGGACCTTCAAAGCTCCTGGCTCAACATACAAGGTTCTTTGTTTGTATCCGTTTCAACACAAATTCAAATTGACCTAATACTGTATATACGATTCTTCTACAACATCATGAAATATATAAAAGTATGGCTTCAATTCATTTAGCCGTCTCCATCCTTATTTGTTCCCATACGATTAGCCGTAGCGCTGGTTTCACGCACAGACAGGCAACAGCACGCACCAATGAAAGTCTAAATAGAGGCAATCTGTAAAAACATCAAATCCAAAATTAATATGCTGCCACATTTGTCCAATTACCATTTCATTAAAAGAAAAGCAGGTCAGATGGGCCCGGCTCCGTACCTGACACATTCATTAGTCAATAAACACTTTACATATTGGTTTATATGAGAGGAGTTCAGTGAGTGCGATGGCCCTTTGTGGCTGAGCGCTGCAGGCTAAAGGCAGGCATAGCGCGGGCATACCAATGACGGCAGGCTCCGGGGAAGGCCAATAATGATGGATTAGCAGGGATTTAATAAGGAGCACGTTTAAATATTCCCTCAGTCGTGCCGCAGCCTAAAAGTTTGAGCGGCGTGTCGATCTTAGCCTCCGGTGAGCTGACTCCCACTGACATTGATCTGAGCGGTGATGACTTCTGTTTGGCACCAAGGCTCCTCTATTTTTAAACCGAACCGCTGTGTACAACAACACAATCTGCATAACCCCGTACACTGCAGTTTTGGATTTACTACACGGCGAGAGGGTGCCATGTTTGATTCCCAGGACCGGTGGGGCTTGTTTGTGCGGAGTTAGCCTTGGAGCTGCACGATTTTGATGAAGATACAATTTTTTTTTTTTTGGACTGAAATTGCAATTGGGGACAAAATGATCGTGAGTCACAATATTGTCACGATAATTATTGCAAGATTTCATATGGTGAATTGGGTTTCAATTCTGGGACTGTAGTTTTATGACAATTATCAGACAATAAGAGATGATGCCAATTATGATTGCTACGATTAACCAATGTGCCTTGTTTTCATCGTGCTTACTGATATTATTGTCCTCATCCTAGTATTGTCAGCAAATAAAACTGCTATTATACATTGCGGTACTCATTTATTACACAAAATTGCCATGTCGATTCAATTGAGATTAATTGTGCAGTCTAGGGTTGTGCCGATGGACGATATCATCGTCAGCTGCGCTCGAGTTTAGCCATTTCATTAATCGAGTTTCAGCCACTGGTTCAACACATTCTGGTTCAATGCGACTCCAAAGCACGTACAGCCACATGCACACGTAGCATTTATTTGCCAGATGCCATATATCGCCAAAACAGAATCCGGTTAGCGAAAGAGAAAGGAGGTGGCCAGCCACTGCCCCGCTACGATAACTCTGCGGACGCGCAGCACAGCTAGTCTGTACACCCAAAGCAGATCATGTAACTGATCATAAACTCTGACTGCAGGGAATTTGAAGAGTTTTGGAAAAGTTGCAATGACGCAGGACAGCTGCAGGACAGCACAGTCGCGCTTTTTTTCCCTCTGTCACTTCTCACCGCGACGCCTGGGTCGTGTATGGAAGGTGCTATGACAGGCAGGATGTGATTTTGAAGGTTCTTGAAACTCCCTCATGATCCCTTTGACCATCACTGCTCATGCGGCTGCCCCATAGATATACAATGCGTCACTCATTAACCTCTGTGGGAGAAACTTGTGCGAGAAACCTCTCACAGAGAAACTTGCAGCGCTTAAAATTACGTTAATAATAAATTTACATTATTGGACGAATCCATCGTCCATCACGATGGATTCACCGTAAACATCGGCAACTGCCAATTAAGGGGACATCGCCCAACCCTAGTGCAGCCCTAGTGTTCATGTGTGACTTGTGTCTGGATGTTTTTCTTCCTTGTACTCTGGTGTCACCCATCAACCTAATGAAGGACTAGATTAACCTTCCAGAAAATGGAGAATAAATTCTCTTAGAGGGACTATTTTAACATATCTTTTGTTCCTCAATATAAAAGAAGAGCAGTGCTTTCTTTAGGATTGCTCGTGACAGCCTCTGGGCATGCACAGTTCAGAATCAGACTGGTCTTCATTGCCATGGTCAAAGGATTCACAGACTAGGACATTTTTTCGTGCAACTATAAGGGCATGCATAAAAATAGAAAATAAAATCTAGTAAAATAGCTAAATTATCATGGTGCGAAAACAGCAGCGTAAATGGTTGAATTTACAGATGTGTGTGGACATAACCACATAGTGCGAATAGAGCAGTGCAAATAGAACAGGTTATTCACTTTACATTAGTCTGAAACAGAGTCTGGAACAGAATTAAGTGTTCATGAGTCTAATAGTGGAGGGGGAAAAGCTGTTCTTGTGGTGGTAAGCTACGGTTATAGCCACAGCTGCCCTCGGGTAGATTGACAAACGCGAGGTTGCCATGTCTGCGCCATCCGACCATCACCAACACACACTGTACTTACACAGGTGAGGATGAAGTGTCTCAATAACACACTGACAATCTGCACACGCAGAAGTCAGGTCTGTAAACTTTAAAGAACAACTAAACCCCAAATCATCTTTTCTTTGCTGATTAACTGTATAAATGGGTGTCTAATAGTGTTGCCTACATGTCTCCATTATTACTTTGACATTTTAGAGCACATTTGTTGAAATCTAACTTCTGTGCTGAAAACCGTCTGTGTGGCGCCCTCTTGAAGTTAAAACTATATGGCATTAATTTTGGAGTCTGTCACCTTATTGGTTCAATAGTTGATGTGGAGTTAGTTGTTCTTTAAGGAACTTCACAATAGTTTTCCATCACAGCTTAAGTTTTCAAAACATTTATACTTAGATGACCCAAAGACTGTCTCATTTCAATTCAGTTTAGAGTCCAGACTTCAGGCTAGTATGCAAACAAGCAGTTACTGATTAAAAAATATTCCAGACAAACAAATAAATACATGCATAACCAGGAAACAAGGCAAGATGGATGGAGACAGGACTTAAAAATGCATTGTCCCTAGACATCCCTATATGCAAGGGTGTAAAATACGGGGGGGATAGGGGGGTTATAACCCCTCCACTATTTAACCTGACTAAGTTAACCCCCCAAAAATTTTTGTCCAAACAATAGAGGGCTCAGTTTCGACCCCCCCAATATTCGATCAAAAGTTATGCCCTTGCCTATATGGATAGCATTCAGCCTATTTTCATATCATTGTGCTGTAAAAGTAAATAGAGTCAATAAAAATCTTATTTATCTATGTGACTAATTTGTCAAACATTTCTTTGCTAATTTTCCTGGATGATAGGGGGGATTTTACAGCGGAGATTCAATTCCAACACTTGCATTTGCAGTGACCTTAGCGTTATTTTATTTCAAATGGGTTTAGGCTGCCATCGTGTTCAGCCTTGAACTCTTCTCAACGTACAGTATGTTACAACTCCTCGTCCTGCCTCCGTCTTACTCATAAAAAGCATAAGTCGCATATTGAATGTATTGTTACTGCCCCATAAATTACACACGCTCCGCCGCGGGCCGCGGTAAACCCGACCACAAACTGCCCTTGGTCCATTCGTTGGACGTCACTCTATGTAACAGTATACGAGCAGCACTGGGGGCCACAGACTCACCGCTCAATGGAGAAGTTGTCAAGGCTCCAGGTGGTAATGGGGCTCTCATATGGAGGCATGCGCTCTATTGGATTGCCCCACAATGTAATAAAGTTAACACAATCAGGTCAGTGCCACTATGCATCACCGCGCTGTAAAGTGAGGGATTATAAATAGATTTCGGTTTGAGGTTAAGGTAAAGGTGGAGGTAAAACATGAGCTACAAAAGATCTGCAGGTTAAAGTGGGGATAAACAATGTAACCACAGCGCTACATGGACGACAGAGAGCCTTGTAGTGGAAACAGTATCTTTGTGCTCTAGCTGCCAAAAGCAGCATGATGTTTCACACACTGTGGACATCATTTTAAAATCTCACTATGGCTCAGGCCTCATGGGGTAGATCGCTGGTGCTCAACGTGTCAAATTTGGCCCTCAGATCAATTTTTGTTGGCCCTCAAGCTTCTTGCTGAATTGGCACACATCGCCAGAGATGGTACTTTTTATTGAAAGTTGAACAATATTACAACTTGAATAACAGATATTGTAGTCTTAGTCAGAGCTGAAATGAATGTTCCAAGCCTGAATAGGTGCCATTCACGTTAAAGAATTATCTTTCAGTCGGAACAGAAACTGTTTTTGAAAGCAATTTTCCATTTTTTGTTGCCATTTTTCATGGAATATGAACGATAACACAACAATCTTTTTTGTCACTCATGGTTAGTGGTTGTGCGAAGCAATTTATTGTCAAAGAACTGACTTTTGAAATCATAATGAATCAGAAACTACTGAAATGTACCTGATCTAACGTTTACATGACCTTCAACAACTGCCAGGAAAATTATTCAGGAGCCAAGAAAAACTCACTTCACCTGAAATACAGGACTCTCTGAAAAAATGTATATTTGTTTCAAGATGCACAATATGTAAACTTTGAGTGAAATGAAGGTTTATGTGTTATCATCCATATTCTATGAAATGCATACGTTTACACACCCTGACATTGTGCCAGTGTATGTAAACTTTTGAGCACAACTGTATACATACTGAAGCTGTTTACAAGCTCATATTTGTGACCAGTCACAGGAACCAGGGACACAAGTCATTTATGGGGCATTTTGATTTATTCACAAATTCTGAAAGTGTAGTCTCCAAGCAGGCCAAGATTCTTCAGTCTTCATCTGTACTCTGTAGTTGAAGTGTCAGATGTTTCGATCTTAGTCCAAAGATCTTCCTCAGCTTCCTCAGTCTCCAAGCTTTCCAACGATGAGTAACACATGGAAGAAAAACCTGAGATAAGCCTTCTCTTAGTTGACTTGTTTGAGACAATGGTGCTCATTTACAGCTCATTTCCGTCGTCCACTTTGTCATTGGCTGAAGCGACTGCAAGGCAAGCAGGTGACGTGGTGCATCGTTTCTAAAAAAATAAAAAATAGTTTGTTTTCTATGCTCAAAAGGCGGCGGTACGAGGCTGAAGTACACACATGTATCTCATTCATGCTACTTGGCGCCACTTTCATATGGACTACATTTGTAAAAAAGGGGATAAAGATCGCAGGAGACTCCATAGACCTGGCCCGGGATTTGGAGTAGACGTTCACGGGACAAAGGAGCATCTTGTCTGGGCAAGATCGCACACAAAGAAAGACTCGGAGGCTCCCGCAGCTCGCAAAAGGAACACCAGACAGGGACAAATTGGGACTTCTAAGGGAGAATTCAATGCAAAGTAAGCAATTTAAGCTTTTTACTAGGAGAATACTGTTGGAAATGATCACACGTGAATGGGCAGTATGGAAATGAACTACACCCGATTTTTAACACAAAATGTGTGCTTTTAAAGATACCAACACTGTTATCTGAAACATGGAGCGGCTTCTCCGTGACCTCCACTAACAGATCCTGCAAAGAAATCACTGCTATTTTTCTCCGATGTTGTGCTGCTGACTTGTGCCCCTGGTTCCTGTAACTCAGCGGTCTCCAACCTTTTTTACGGCATGAGCTACTTTTACGCAACAATAATGGCTGCAAGCTACTTATAATTCGAATAAACACATGTAATTATGGGACTTTAGTGGAATTCACCTGTAACCGAGATGTTATTTCCACACCATTTGACAAAATTAGTTTCACAAAAAGGTTTTCTTTACTACATTAACCTAAATGTTTGGAGTGTGTTCAACATGTTCAAAAGAAAAGTAGTATTCATATAACATTTTGACTTATGCTGTAGAAATCCTTTGGGGAACTACTTAGAAAGGGCTGGCGAGCTAATGGTAGCTCCCAAGCCCCTGGTTGGAGATCCCTGCTGTAACTGGTCACATTTTTTTATTTTTTTACATTTTTGTTCAAATGTCTGGACTGTTCCAGGACGGCCATGTTAATTTTTGTGTCATACAAACTCTAGATTTACCCTTTCAAAGTGGCGTTCCAAGTTTCTGTCACACATTTCTATGTACCTCCTTAAACGAGGCAACAACATCATCTGCACTTGTGTGGGCACTGGGCACCGGTGTATGATGTCCCGCATTTCTCCTTCCTCCAAAACATGTCAGGCTGGACAAGAGAAACAGTGGCTCAGGACGAATCTGGGGCACATTGGTAAATAAACTGTCCAATTTTAAAACATCTGGGTGACAGTGGCTCAGGTTTTAATTACGAGACGCTTCTTCTTTCACCTTCCTTGCCTTGGGTGTGCGTAGACTGCTGTATGAGTGAGTGGATGAATGGTTCCTTGATATAAAGCACTTTGAAGGCCCGGGTTGCCACTTTAAAACGGATAAAGAAAGAAGCAGTCGTCGCAGATCGGATCTAAATGGACAAAGAATTCAGCCTGAAAAGCAACGGGATAAGTTTACAATCAATCAACACAAACTTACAAAAAAAAACTGTTGTAGTAGTTTGAAATGATCGCAAACTCGATAAAAAAAAAAGCAGCACAAACAACCGCTCTGACAGATTAACTAAGGAGCCGATGTATAATCTCGATGTGCAAACTGTCCGGGCTCCTTATTGAAAGCTAATGTGTGTTTTGGTGCCATCGCTGCCACGGAGCAGGACTGATAACCTGATTTGCTGTAACCTTACTCTTGGGGGGCGTTGATGACAAATCTGTTCCTGGAGGCTTTGGCAGCGGCGGCTCATATATTACCAGGGGTCACCTTGGACGGGGGCCTGTCCCATCCCAGGACCGCGCTCTCCTCACACGGGACAGCCCATACGTCATGTGCCCCCGCTGTGTACTGTATGAAACCGTATGGCTGTGGTGAAAGATGAAGGAACTGATGAAGTTATTTCCAAACATGCATGGAGGTTTTTATGAGCCGGGACGATGTACCTCAGCTCAGTGGAAAAGCGTAATACTGCTCAACCTTTCTTTGCCGCCCTAAAAACAGCTTTATTCAGAAAAACCAAAAGGATGCGTATTTTAACTGTAAAAATGACTGATTCACAGTGCCACATGTACTGAAGTTCCAGATGAAATGTAGGTTATTGAATTAGGTGCATTTTTAAGTCAATATCCTTCAGAAAATATTTCATTAGTTCCAGTAATAGACTAGTACGTAGAGCATTCACCCACTGATCAAAAGCTTGATCTCTGCTCTTGGCTGTGACACCACCTCCATACATCCATTGTCCGCATACATTGGTGTATGAATGTGACTATGACTAGCTGAGTGGGCCCTGGATAAAATGTACTTTGAGTGCCCAATGATGATAGAGAAAAATCTACAGTATACATGTACAGTCTGTGACCATTTTATTAGTAGTAGTACGAGTTGTATTGGTAATACACTGGCAAAAAGTAAATGTCTAGATTAGTCTAAATGACTCAACTTCAGGCTATTAATAGGGATGCACCAAGGCACGGAGCAGATACCGTGCAAATTAAAATACTGAACCAATACCAACTTAATCTAAGTGAATATGGACATGCTGTATGCCATTTGAAAGCTGTAAACCTGTATAATTCAGTTGTTTAATATGTACACTCTGCAATAGTACTTTTGATCATGTAACTTATGGTGCGTTCCATTTACCTCGGAAGTTGGAAGTCGTAGCTCGGAATGACGTCACATCCCAGTTGAGGACGTTGCAGTTACAAAGTCGGAGTTTGTCACCAATGAATGAGGGCTACTGTTGTTAGCATAATTTTGTTAGCACAGCGTCTGTGTTAGTTTGCACATAACACATGTACAATGCAAATTTCACTACAGCAGGATTTTCACATATGAGTCATCGTACAATGTTTGTGGCTCATGTAGTGCCGCAAAAATAGTCTGTAGTGCTAGTAAATTGACATGTCAAGACCTTCTACTGACGGTTCACGCTGGCAGCGGCCATGTTGGAAATTCAACTCGGGGCTTGAGAGAATCGTCCGACTTTCCCAATTGGAAATACGACTTCGGGGGGCGTTCCAGTTAGAACTTCCCACTTGGAAGTCGGAAATCCCGACTAATGGAACGCACCAATACTGCAGTTAGCAGCAGTATGCTAAGGCTAGCTTCAACCAGTCAAGGCTGGGACAGAAGCTATGACTCGCACCTAAGGTAGTGAAAACAACAACAAAAAGTCATCTACAAACCTACTTTTGTGAAATTCTCACAGTATCGGTTGGTATTGGGTATCGGCAGATATTCAAAACTAGAGGTGCACCTATTGCTATCAAGTATCGGTATCAGAAGCAAAAAAGCTGGATCGGTGCAACTCAAATAAACTTATTGGCCAATGGGGTACGAAAAATGTTCTTGTCTTATTGGCAAAATTATCTTTTTATTTGAAGCGAGATTACCTTAAAGAAATGTCAAAAACAAGCCAAAGTAGTAGTAGTAGTAGTAGTAGTAGTAGTAGTAGTAGTAGAGATATTTTGATCTTCTCAACTTGTAAAATGATCTTTTGCAGCTGTCAATACCATATCATGCAGAATATAATTTGCCATAATAAAGACAACAGCTCAAACAGGGAAAAAAAACAATCCAGCTGCAGCTCTCCTATAGTTTGGCTGATGTCATGTAACAAATGAACGAGAATAGTCCAATATGTTATTGAAAAACAGACCTAAGCGGCTTCATGAGCAGAGCCTGGATGCTGTCTTCCCTGCGCATCTCCGAGACTGTTGCATTTGCATGGAGCCAGCCGTATAAACAGACAGGCTGCAGAGGATCAGCTCAGACAAGTGTAATATTTGATTCAGTATTGATGTGTCACAGCCCTCAGCCCCGCAGCAGTGAAAGCGTATCTGCAGCGTGTTACCGTAACTACAAAAGACACTGTCCCTAATGTGGAACAGGCCTCACAGCAATGGCAGGGGA
Source organism: Lesueurigobius sanzi (assembly GCA_900303255.1). Taxonomy (NCBI): domain Eukaryota; kingdom Metazoa; phylum Chordata; class Actinopteri; order Gobiiformes; family Gobiidae; genus Lesueurigobius; species Lesueurigobius sanzi. The sequence continues at coordinate 11,132 of OMNZ01126332.1, read as the reverse complement.
AACAACTTAAGATGAGCATTAAAACTAGATAATACTGCGAGGGGGGCGGGAAGAAAGCCTTTGTGGAGAGTTTTATACGGATCAGACGAGTGTTTTGACTGTCTAACGTTCCTTCGTCAACAGGATGGCAAGTGAATAGCCACGTTCAACTTTGTTTTAATGAGTTGGAGTAGGATTTTTTTGACTAAAGATGATTCATTCTGTACAATAGGCTCATGAGCAAATATGAGTTTGATGTCATTTGAACTGATTTGGTTCTTTTGTGCAATTATAACAACAAACATTGCGATGGGCCAGAGTCCAGGGCAGGGCCATAGAAAGGTGGGAGGAGTGTTAGAACAAAGTCCAGGGCAAGACAATAGGAAGGAAATGAGCAGGAATGAGGTGTGGATAGGGTATGGTGTTTTTCTCCTACCTCCAACAAAGAGAGGTGGGACTCGCAAGTAAACTCCTCCTACTGGTTCTTCATAAGACTCACAGGTGTTCAAGTTTGCTCAGTGCTGATGAAGCTCTTTGGATGAAGAACAAAACGTCCTACACTTCAACTACAGAGTACAGACGAAGAATCTTTGCCTACAATAGAAGATAGAATGTTTACTAAATTAAGACATATGAAAGTAGAAGATAGATAGCAAGTTAATAAATCTTCTCTTATATGGTTAATTCAGGCTTTTTAAACTACTTTTGAATAACTTAGCCTCGATATTGTTGTATTAGAAATTAAAATAATGCATACCTGTATAATGTGTGCTGTGGGGTGCCCTCTGCCATTTTGGTGAACAAGTCAGCAGTACCAATTGTCTGCCATATCAAATCTCCATGGAGCTTCTCAGTCCTAGCCTGGCTTCCTCCATGTATTGCATACCTGGGAAGACAGTCTGGGAGTCCGCGGTTGAGGCAGCAAACTGAAAAGCCTTCATCGCAGCCCGTTGTTGCGGTTTTAAGAACAATTCCATAGAACAGAAGATAACCCAGTGGTAAAACTTTTGCTCCGTTGCGGCCGCCATCTTGATTGTTGTGGTTCGAGATCGGGCGCATTATGGCAAATACTCCCGCCTTCCGCGCTATGTGCTAGGTCCATCCAGATTTGACCGGGGATTTTGAGCCATTCAAACCGTGGACTCCCATTCTGTCTTCCCAGGTAAGTAATACATGGAGCAAACCAGGCTGGCACCAAGAACCCAGTCACACAGGCTTCTCCAAGTGCCTGAAGTAAAAATCTCTAAAGACTTTTTGAAAAATTTAAATATTAAGGTTTAAAAGCAGGACGGAGGCTAAACAGCTTTTTGCTAACTGCTGATCATAGCACGGATATATTAGAAAAAAAACTAAGTACCAAATGTGTGGTCAATGTGTATCATTTTTTGGCTTTAAATTTTGTGATAAAATTAATTGTGTTGTGTTTTGTGTCCATAAGTCATAACAGGTTGATTAGCTACTATCATTCATTTAAACATTTAATATTAATCATTAATATTAATCATCATGTCATTTTTGAATGGGATTTTAACTTCTGGCTTCAGCAGGGCTGGGCTTGTACAGTGGAGCTCCATAGAGAAGAGAGTCGGACCACGGTCAAGACAAGAACAAGTTTGTAAAATGTGAAACGAACTGTGCAGAAGAGGTTATTATTATGCACAAAAAGGAAACAAAACAGCATTGCTCCATACATGGTTTAGACAACATAAAATTACAATGATATGAAAAAAGTATATTATGATACAATAACTAGTTTTTAGTCTTTAAAGGGAGGTGAATCTTTGGGATCCGTCCAATTCAACAGCTCAATAGGCTGGCTCATTTTATGAAATCTTTTAGGCGAGGAGAGAAACCCCATATTATCTGAGACCTAGTATGCTGAGAGGAACACTTCTTCATTTGAATTATTAATACTTACAGCAGAAATTGTTTTTATCCTTTGAAGGTGTCAGGTAAATACAAATTAATCTACAGTTAAGGAAAAGAGACAACAAATGCTTCGCTAAGTAATTTTCAGCGAAAAAAATAATAACTGACTAGCCATTTTTCCCCTTCAGCTGTTTTCGAGCATTTACTCAATTTCATCAGTAGAAATTTTTATAAAAACAGACATGAGATCCAGTTCAAACCGCTCACATTAAAGACCCGATTTGGTCCACATTAACTTTCACTGGTTTATCACAGCTCCTTCCTTGGACCACTTTAGAAAGCGACTGGAGTACTCCTCAAGGTCGTGGTCCATTACTCCCTGGCCCTTGCCCTTTTTTCCTGCTAAAAAAGAACAAAGCAGAGATGCACTTCCATTATCTGTGGTCATAATGTTGTGGCCAAGACGCGCACATGTCTGTTTCCAAGCAACGAGCAACTTCGATGGATCCCGACCAACAGCCATAGCTCATGTTTTGCGGGCCCGTGTCATACCATTTGTCATGATTAAGAGGAAGGGGGAGGCCAGTCAAGCTCTCAGACAAACAATGATGCCGATGCTAATGGGTTGAGTCTTTTTTTTTGGCCAAAACATTGAGAAGAAGCAACAAAAAATAAATAATAAGTGAGCTATTGCGTTGTGCGAGCGGAAATAATCTGTATTCATATGAACATGCAACGAGTCACAGATTTAGGGGAGGATTTGTTAGAGAAACCCACACGTCAATGACAACTCCAATGTTCTTGCTGTATGTTATCAGAGCTAAATTATCATAGGCGCCAATTACAATCGTTTATTTTTAATTGCTGATCATTAAACTCTGACAAAAGACCATATTGCTTTCCAAACCTGCGTCAGAGATGGGGAGCCATTATCGCGAAATGAACGCTATTGGAATAAACAAGAGAGGGATCGGCAGCAGGGGCGATGGGTGTCACCAATATGGCAACGGGCCTGTAATGTCAGCAGCGGGAGTTTATGGAGCTAGAAATTGCAGTATTTTAAAAAGCCAGAGAGTGGAAGAACCGCGGAGCGTGATGGCCACTAAGTTCGAACAAGCTATAACTTAGAAAAGTGCGACTGGAGAAAGTTGGATAATAAAGCGTCAAAGTACAGCTAACTACCGCCAGAGCAGAGTCCAAACAATACAGTGCTTTTGCCTTATTACACACAACTTATAGAACTACTGTATATGATGAGCTGTTAGTCAAGAGGGTCTATTGCTTTTTCATTTGTGTATTTGTTTTTCAGCAGGGGAAGAAATGGAATCAATGCATGGTTTTTTGAATTTCTTCATCCAATTTTCCATCCATCCATCCATTTTCTTCCGCTTTATCCAGGGGTCGGGTCGCGAAGGCAACAGTCCGAGCAGAGATGCCCAGACTTCCCGATCCGCGCACACCTCATCCAGCTCTTCCTGGGGGATCCCAAGGCGTTCCCAGGCCAGCTGAAAGACCTCGTCTTTCCAGCGTGTCCTGGGTCTTCCCCGGGGCCTCCTCCCAGTGGGACGTGCCTGGAACACCTCTCGAGGGAGGCGACCAGGTGGCATCCGAAACAGATGCCCGAGCCACCTCATCCAATTTTCCGTATAATCTTAAGTAACATACAGTTGTGGCCAAAAGGTATGGAAACTTATACATTTCAACACAAACACCTTTATTTCACTCATGGTTAGTGGTTGCTGTTTGTCTACGCTTTTCAACTAGAAACTAGCCAAATGTCCCTGATCAAACGTTTACATATTGTGCATCTTGAAGAGAGTCCTGTATTTTAGCTGAAGTGAGTTTTTCTTCGCTCCTGGACAATTTTCCTGGCAGTTGCTGAAGGTCATCAAGTAGTTTCTGTTTCATTATGATTTCAAAAGAGTAAACTCAGTTCTTTGACAACAAATGGCCTCGCACAACCACTAACCATGAGTGTAAAAAAAACTTTTAACTTTTTAGCACAACTGTACAGACAATAAGGGCCACAATTTTAAAATATTTAAGATGAGGCTTGTTTGCTTTCATATTTCAAGGTCAACAACAATAACATACTGTGATATGAAGTTGATTTGAATATAGGGCCACTGTTTTAAAGCTTTTAACCATGTTATAATGTTCTTCCCTTATTCGAAACATGGAGTTGTGCTTCATTTATTCATGCATGTTTGAGTAATCCTGTAGTTTCAGACTGGCTGCAGGAGAAGCATGGGGTAAATGAGAAGAGCATTGTATAAGTTGTTGTCGTGGCACTTTAAATAGTCTTCCTCTTAAAACAAAGTCTATTTTGCATAATATCCCCCTGTGAAGCTTAACGTGCATATGACAGGTTTTAATCATAGCCTGTACATTAGCAATGGGCTAATTGTAGCCTACTTCTTCATGAAGCTCTAAGGCAGCGGGGGCTGGCACCTGAATCCTTTGTTCTAATGCAGCGGTTCTCAACTGATACGACATCGAGACTCACCAACATCCTGCAGTGACAAGCCGCGACCCTAAAGAGAATATAATTCAGGATTTGAACAGACTTTGAACAGGATTTATATACTTTTCAGTATAATTGTAGGCAAAGGCTCTTCAGTCTTCCTCTGTACTCTGTACCCAGGGTAAGTCAATAGGAAGGTAATGAGCAGTAATTAGGTGTGAAAAGGCCAAGATGTTTTGTTGCCTTTAGAACTAATAAAGGTGTGACTTAACACCTCCTACTGGTTCTTCATAAAAGATATAAATTCTACTCAGTGGTCACAAACTTCTTTGGATAAAAACGTCCTCCAGTTCAACTACAGAGAACAGATGAAGACTGAAGAATCTTTACCTACTATGGAGAACTCCTGTACGACTGAGAACTTATGGTTTTCAGTATAATATACAAAAAAACAGGTTTTCTGTAAAAGACTGGCGACCCACTGAAAATAGACCCACCAGTTGAGAACAGCTGGTCTCATGGACTTACCAATTAAACTTTCTGGCCCCTCTTGAAGTCATTATAGGACACAGGCTTGTCATTGTTACCTCCACACCACATTTGTCTTTACACACATGACATCACCATCCTATTTTTTTTTTTTCACTATTTTCATTTTTAATTTCGCCCTATAAAGGGAGCTGGCTCCAACAACCCAGTCAGAGAACTAGCATAAATGAGCTTCTGTTAGCCTGCGCTGAACACTATGGGGGAAGCCACGCCCCCTATGTCCTTTGTTAATTCAGTCGATGGTTTTAGTCATTTGGATTCATGACTTAGTTTGATGGTTAATATCCAAGTTGGATTTACTTCAGTGAAATATCAGTCTAAGGAAGAAAAGTTGGAGAGCATTAGGCCTTTGATGTACCACTGTCTTTAAAATGGTAGTTTAGTGCTGCAATCTATTTACAGCGCCCACTTTACTTTAGTTTTCTCTGGTTTGACATTATTTGTGATGGCTTTTTTTCTCTCTTAACATTTAAATTTTCACCTGTAAACAAATCAACTGCATAATGTTCACAATAATGTGTTTTATTGTCGCACTGATTCAACATTTCTCCTTAGACTTATTGGAAAATTCCCTTCAAATTCCCTCAAAATGCATTTTGCTTACATTGTGATGACAACATCTCCACTTCCTGTGCCTATGTCCAATAAGGAAGTGAAGTAATAAACATCACACAAAATGTCAAACCAGAGAAAACTAGGCAATTATAATTGTGATCTATGTTTGAGGAAAAGAATGAGTCGAATGTGTCATATGTACTTTAAAGAAGATGGAAACCCACATAAAGCTGGACTCTAAATAGCTATAGCAGCACTAAACTACCATTGTAAAAACAGTGGTGTTACATCAAAGGCCTATTGATGTTTAGCTCTAGTGCAGTGTTAGCACATTCAGAAGTTAGCAGACTCGAATGGCGGCAGAGTGTGCGTGAAGCTCTTCGCGAGTAAACGCTGTGTGTCTGTAGAATTTGATAGTCGCTGCTTTCTTCTGCGCTCGGGAGTTGGATCAATGGTGTCCCTCCCGAGAGCCATGACTTCACTGTCTCACAGATTCTGTTACCTGCCGCCTCTGTCCAGGAAATAGGACCCTCCCTAAACACAACCGTCTACTTCCAATGTCTATTCTTCTCGCTGAGGGGCTACATTTCACTGTGTGGTACAGTTTTCTGCCTCCAGTGCCTAGCAACAGTCACTAAAAGTAGGTAGCTTTGTGTTCGAGTGGCAAAAATCATCTCAGCGAGACCGTAATGGTGGAAATGTCTCTCATAATCCTGTCAATCAGAGAACAAAAAGTCTCATACAAGTTACACACGTTCAAGTTTATTACATGCATTTCCAGTGTGAATTATGCCACACTAGGACATGCAATAATATGCCAGTAGTAGTAGTTTATTTCAGTCACTTAATTCAGACAGGATTGACTACAAAGCATGAAACAATGACTGAAAGGGTTTTGGCTGAAGTTAGACATATTGCAAGATTAATCCATATCGAATCGCCATTGCAATTTTAAATACTGCAATAACCTAACCCCAAACGCTGATGTTTTTTTTTCTTCCTTGCGTCTCCAGCGTTTTGTGAAGCTGAAATATAATAAATGAGTACTACTGTGAAGTATAATGGCAGTTTTAGGAGTATATTTTGCTGACAAAAAGAGAGAAAAGAAGGCCCAATTACTGTATTTTCCAGACTATAAGGTCGCATTCACACCTGGGACTCGGTTCGATTGGGAACCAAAATTGCAACATTGTTCCTTTTGCGGTTTGCGTTCACAAAACCTTTTTGTACAATCGATCTACAGCTTTAAAATGTATTCTGTGGTCATATTTCTATCCTCTCACACTGACACAGACGCGATGTCTGTGAATTATTTGACCTCATATCGATTACTGTTTGTGGCGTTTGTTTTGATGTGGACAGTCACATGACCTCACGGCGACGAGCACTTCCTGGTTTTGGTCCGCTCTCTGGTCCAGTTACATTCACAAATGAAATGATTCGAATCAGAGTTTCTTTAAACCGGGCCGAGACCCACGTTTTCAGCCGGACCAGGATCCGCTTCTTTGGCCCGGATCAGAGTCCGAGAGCACGTTCACAACACCACAATCAAACCGTACTATCAGACCAAACGGGCCAGGATTCAGATCAAAAGGGGGCTGTGAATGCACCCTAAGTCACACTTTTTCCCCATAGTTTGGCTGGTCCTGCGACTTATACTCAGGCGCGACTTATATGAATTAATATGTTACACTAACATACCTGGCACCTAGTCAGTTTAGTGTTTATGCTTTGTGTAGCTGGGTAACCATCAGTGTGTTACGTTAGCGCCCTACACCTATTCAGCCTGTTGTTCTCTATTCTATTGTTATTATTATAAATTGCCTTTCAAGATGAAATGTCTATTTCCTGGTATTGGATGTTGTAAAATAAATTTCCCCCAAAAAATCAGACTTATAATCCAGTGCGACTTATATATGAAGAGTTCATTTGCAAAGGCAGATATATCTAAAGATATATCTCCGTTTTGAATTTTTTGTGACATAGTTTAAAGAAGCCCCTTATGATGAGACCATCAGGCCATCCTCCCGTGGACCCACCACCTGCAGGAGGAGCCATAAGGGACTGGTGCAGTGTGAGCCGGGCAGCTTGGACTGCTGCCCTCGCGACCTGACAACGGATAAACGGAAGAAGATGGATGGATGGATGTTTAAAATATTTATCACCAATGACCATACTCTACAGATGACACTAGTAAAAGTAAAGTTGAATCAATTTGATCAGTAACAAGTGACTTAATATTTCTGCTTCACTAAAATGGTTGTGGTTTTTAAAATCACAGCTACACAAAGAGAAATTGACAAGCCTGTGTTGATTTTTGTCAGTGGCACTTATCTGTTTTTGCAAATTGACTGTTTCTTCTTCATTGTGCATTTTTTCGCTGGTGCGACTTATTCTCCGGAAAATACGGTAGTTGATCTTAGCATTTTTTTTTTTCATAATTTGCATCAGCGCTTACTGTGATACTGTGATAAGTAACATTATGAATCGCAATAATTTCGTCCAAGAAAATTGGGAGACAAACATTTCCATGTCGTCCGATGCTTAGACAATACTGAATTGCATGAAAAATATACATCATAAATATATAATATTAAAATCACAAATCGAATCAAACTGAAATTGTACACATTAAACAGGAGTACTACACAACATGCTCTGGATTTGCTGCAAGTCAAGTTCTACATTCGGTTAGTTTAAAAAATACATGTGTCAATTTAAGCCCTTACTGTAAAAACGACTCTATTGTAATAATGATTGCACAAGTTGTTGATTGAATACTTTGTTCGTCCGTGTCATTCTGCACTGTCCATCTGCCCATCTGTCCATCCATCTGGGCATTAGCCACAGTTCAGCGCACACAACATCTTCGCACTAAACGCCTTAATTACTTTTCTTTTTCAACCAAACAAAAGAACTCGGTTTGCTAATTGCATTTTTAAATTTATTTTTTCCTTCAAGAATAGTTGTCTTGGAAAGGTCAAAGTCCAGAAGATGTGTTGTTGCGGAGAGCATTCAGCCAATTAATAACTTTTTAATGCATTGAAGGAAGAACAATATTATGCACAAATTCTGATCAACATTTACAGGCTTTACACCAACTCAACGCCCAAACGCTAAAATCCTTCATTCATTAATTATTCAAGATTTGGAAACATTCAAAGAGAGTAAAAAATGTATATTTGACAAACTTAGTAAATAGGGTTGTGCAATGTCATTATTTAGCAAGAAATGTAGGTTTAATGATAGTTTGAATCCGACTTAACACTTTTAAGGCCTTTATGGAGAATTCATCAAATGACTTATTGCTTTTTATTGCCCGACGTAAACCACTATTAAAGAGGACAATGCAGGCAATACTTTTCCTCTACAATTTGGGACAGTTTTCTATCTTAAATGTTCACCTGGAAACAAACAAATGGCCTAATGTTCACAATACTGTATTTAATTATTGCGTAAACTCATCGTTTCTCCACTGATTGGTTTGGGAAATTGTAAATTCAAAGGCCATTTTCACAATGTGGTGACAGCATATCCGCTTAGTAGCTTCTACAGACATTTGCCCCACATTTCAGTCTTGTACTGAACAATATTGTGAAGGTTTTTCAGAGGGTTTCTTCAATATTTAATTCCGAGCCTGATTTATTGAGTGCTGAACTTCAAAAAACAAGGCAACATTTGAATATTTGTGGATTTTCATGACTAATTACGAGCTCATCCAAAAACTAAACAATATACTGAAAATCTCCTCTGAAAAAATATTTGTAACTAATATGACAACAAAATAAAACTATACATTTAACTATACATATTCTTCATTTACCAAAAACATAGGCAATCATGGCCATTATGACACATACATTTATTTATTTTGAAACATAAAACATAACATGTCAGAAAACCAGAGCTGTTTCATGAAGCGGGTTCAGTAAAACGAGGTTTACGGCCTGACTTTCTTCTTAACTAAGCCTAAACACTTGAGTTCAGGCTGTTCCACCAAACTCGTTCAGGGTTTTACTAGCCGCGTTCAGCCCAGTCCAACTCAATAAACCGGGCTATCGCAGTGCGGGGGCAGCCCACAAGAGAGGAGCCAAGATATGATCGAGCGTCAATACAAGACTATGAAGAGGAAACGCACACCTCCGACAAAATCCCTTTAAGACACAAGGGGCGGAGCAGACTGACACCGCAGAAAGGCTCCACCTACATTTGCATGTGTCCTAAAACAAAAAAAAATCAATAAATGTTGAAAGGCATTTAATTCTTTAAAATGACACGACACACTCATCAGTTACATTAGGCCTCTGGTCAGTTACATTTGACAGCATTCAGTGGCAACTGCACTTGGAAAAAACTGTTCTTAAATCTATTTGTCCTGGTTTTAATGGACCTGTACCTACTGCCTGAAGGTAGTAATTGAAAGAGGGAGTGTCCTGGATGTGAGGTGTCCCTGATGATGGTTTGGGCCTTCTGTATAGCTCGTCGTACAGGGGTGTTTCACCATCACACACTTAAGACACTTAAGACACTAGTCTGACCTAGACATTAAAGAGCTGCTCATGTCAGGACGTTTATAAACAGATTTATAATCAGAACAAAGTAATAATAGAACCAATGAAAAATACAAACAAAATGTATTACATATTCATTAAATATGGATGATTAATAAACCATAATGTTTACATTATTACATTTCTTTCTAAATATAGTTGCAGTGATCTAATAATATAACATTAGTATCAGTAATAAATGTGTTTTTCTCGGTGTGGGATAAAAGTGCAGTGTTTATAAAGAGTCAGTCAGAACAAACTGACTAAGTTCTCTGACTCGGCCAAGATGCCCTCCCCTGGACAGACACCACCTTATCTAACAAATGTTCTGGGGGAAACCCTGCAGAGTGAGCCTGTTTTATGAAACCGAAATGACAACAAAATAACCCAGACTTGGCCTACAGCCCTCTGCAAAACAATTTCATATAGTATCAATGTCATTAATAACCAGCAAAAAATTCAAATTGATATCTCTACATTCATAAACCTGGAAGACTAATTACAGCGTCACCTACGTCAAGCCAATGAGCGTGTCTGCAAGGACCAATCCTCCTCAGCCTATCAGCGCAAGAGCCACACCTTCATCACAGCCCTCTCTCAGTCCGGCTTTTAAACATCCAGCATCCATGGCTTGTCCACTTCCCAGCACTGCGATCCACCTCCACCCCATCACCGCCTCTTTCATCAGGTATATCCTTCACTGGCCTCCTAAGCCCCGTTCAGACCAAAGACGCGTTATCGCTCATGACGCTCATTCTTGAACGCGCGAATCTGCCAAAGACGCCGCTTATAGACGCACATTGACGCAGCTACAGCTTTAACTCTGGCCCCTATGACATTGATATAGTGTGAGCACCGCTGACGTCATCATCTTCAGTGGCGCTCACAGTAAGCATCCGCCTGGCACTCCAGACGCCCGGGTTCAATCCCCACAGGTTACCATGTTTGTATTCTTTTCACTTTTCAGTATTATACTTCAAAATATAATACTGTTGTCCCAACACAAGTCTCACTGACAAAACTATTTATTTTTGTCAGTCCCCATGTTCAGGGGTAAATCCGTATGATTTGTGTCTATATAGTGTGTTGGAAAAAGAGGTGTGCAGAGGGGTGGATTCGAACTAGCGGTTCTCGCGGAACTCGCTCCAAATACGGTATCTCTACCT
>OMNZ01126286.1:0-21043 GCA_900303255.1 Lesueurigobius sanzi | reverse complement strand
TCCGGATATAAGTCGCACCAGCCAAAAAATGCATAATGGAGATGAAAGATTAAAGAACTGGTGTCTTGTGTTCATCTTAAAAGTATTTTAAAGGACATTGCGAAACTGAGGTCGGGCAGTCAGTGTTTTAGCTGAAAATGATAATGCCATAATGTACTGTATGTGTATGTACTGTATGTGTATGTGACTTGTGTACTGCTGTGTTGCTGCCTCTTAGCCAGGACACTCTTGTAAAAGAGATTTTTAATCTCAATGAGTTTTTTAATCCTGGTTAAATAAAGGTTTGAATGAATGAAAAAAGAAACATAGATAAGTCGCATTTTTTGCAAAATCCGAGACCAAGAACAGACATTTCATCTTGAAAGGCAATTTATAATAATAACAATAGAATAGAGAACAACAGGCTGAATAGGTGTACAGTATGCTAACGTGACACATCGATGGTTATTCAGCTACACAAAGCAAAAACAACAAACTGAATAGGTGTCTGGTATGTTAATGTAACATATTAATTAATATATAAGTCGCACCTGAGTATAAGTCGCAGGACCAGCCAAATTCTGAGAAAAAGTGTGACTTATAGTCCAGAAAATACGGTAGTTTTAGTCTTATTTTAGTCAGCAAAAACTGTGACTAAAATTATGACGACATATTTTAGTCGACACTGTTGGACAGATCTTTCTTTTTCAACTGAACAAAAGGGTTTTAGTTTTGATGGTTTATTTTTTTAGGGATTTGATTGTATCCAGAGTTCGAACTTTGAAATTGATAATAGACCAGCGAAAACGTGCAGTGCTTAAATGAGACTTTAATCTTTGTGCAGACTGCCATACATCAGTATAATGCACTTGCAGGTACACTCTTCTTTAGCCTTGAAGAGCGAATAAAATTATAATGAATTCAAATCACATTACAGTAGTCGTCCATGATTTATTCGAAACAATTTAATTGAGGAGAGTGTAGAGATTCTATTGACCTGATCACTTCTCCCTTTTTCTCTTATGCACTGAAATATTAATATTATGACAGCGGGTGTCAGCTTCCACTGTCATACATGCAGCTTTGTTCTTAGCACCCTGCTAATCCCATTGTAACATTCGAAGAGTTTTTTTTTTTTTTTCCTCTATATATTTTGCGCCTTGTGCTTCAGAATTTCATCATTAAACTCAGCTCTGTTATAATATACTATTGGTGGGTCCACTGTGAGTTTGTGATCTACGCGCCAGGACTAGAGCAAGAGACTAGAGAAAAAACGGCACCCGATGCTTTTCCAAATTGAACAATTGTATCAAATCTTTATGGAACAGTCCTGCCCACCTCCGTTCCTGCTCTGGTTCAAAAAGTAATCCCGACTTACTTTAAAACAATGTCTCACGGTGAGCGAGACTGCAGTGAGACCGCTCCATTGAGGACACATGACGGACTGATATCCTGATTTCTTTTTCTGTGCTGAGGCTTGGAGCTCTGTGATCTCAAATTTACAAAATTTGGTAAAATATGCACACTGCACAGCTGTAGACTTGGAAGAATTTTGCAGACAGCAGAAAGACCACAAAATATTGACTTTGGTTGGTTGTTTTTAAGCAAATCCAGCCGCTGAAACCCTGTCATAGCAACACAGCCCTGTATCAATATCTTTTCAAGTCAATATTCATACTTAAAAATTACTACAAGTATTACTGCAACCTATTAGACAGTTTATACTCTGTAGTTGAAGTGTAGAGATGTACAGAGTACAGATGAAGACTGAAGAATTTTTGCCTACGATGGACAACTCCTGTACGACTGAGAACCTACACAAACATATTAGACAGTTTGTAAAATTATTAGCGATTATGTTTGCGATTAATCGTTTGTCCAAATGTTTAACTTGATGAAGCTAAAGAAACGCTGGTCGGGGGCCTTTTGAGAGAGAATAGTTAAAGATAATGGGCCTCATTCACAAATATTTTCCTAAGAAAAAGTTCTTAAGTACAACTTAGGAGAAACTTAAGAAAAACGTATGTCTGATTCACGGAGCGTTCTTAAGAAGACAAAACTGACGCCCCAAATTCATGAATGTGACACTAAGAACACCACTCCCCTCATTATCAGGACATTTACATTATATTACTATGAAAATACGAAGACACGCCCTCTAAACTTCCATATATGGGCATGACAAGAGCATGATCTCTCCTCTGATTACGACAGGTGTGACTCAGAGCAGCAACTAACGAGCTTCAGCCCTCAGCTCTGAAAGTCTACACTAACTATCTCTGCTCTAAACCACCTCTGATCACTTTCACTCTCTCAAAAAATATATTTTTAAGTGAAATAATTTTAAGAAAAATGCTACTCATGCTGTGAAAGACTGAGAATTTTTGGGACATCATTTTGACTGTGATAATATTCTAAAACTGCAGATTTTTTTGTGTGGAAGAGTCCTCCTGACTGTCCTTAGGATTTGTTCTTCCAGAAGAACTCCTTCAGCTTAGAACAAATTTTGTGAATGCCACAAATGTTCCTAAGTAGGCCTTAAGAACAAATTTGTGCGTAAGTTTGTTTCCTGAATGAGGCCCAATGTTTGTAGAAGGCTTTTAGTGATTGGACACATGTAAGTGAACATGACATTCATCATTTGAAAGCTAAGAACATCCAGAATTCAGTGACTGAGATTAAACTACTGAAGGCTGCAGTACATAAATGACTTTCACATCATGTTAATATAAGATTTGGACAGGTTTACCTCAGTCCTGTGGGAAAAAAATACCCTACTTCTTAAAGAGAAAGGGTTTCCATCAAAAATACTACCAGTTATTGTAATTCTGGCTCTGTCTGAGTGAGACAATTCTTCTAGAAAACGATTAATCGATGACTGAAATAGTTGATTAGTTGTTTCAGCCCTAAACATTATGACGTAATAGAAACACCATGCATAAATGTGATGGGTGAAGTGTGAAATTGTTGAAAAGATAAACATTTGCATACATATTGCTTCAGAAACCCACTCACATTGCACACTGACTGGATCAAAGCAGATATCAGCTCATCTGTGAAGTATCTTCTTAATGCACATAATGAGGCGGCCAACTAAACTTACAGAAGATCATTTATACACTTTATGACATCTCTGATCTGGTGGAAGTTTCGCATCAATCAGAAACAGCAGGCCGTCACATTTGTCATTTGCTGCTGGCGTGCTTCTGATGGAGATTTCAGAATTGCTTTCCCATATGATAAAGCCCCAGCTTCCCCGCTGCGTTCGGCCGCTCTCATTAGCCCGATAGTGAGGGAAGCATAAACTTATCCATTTCTCATTAATAATTGACAGATAAATCAGGTTGAAAGTTGTTTTTATCCTTATAGACTCCATGGTGTCAACTGTGGAGCTCAGAACACAGCATCGTGTGGCGCCGTCCCCGAGTACCAAAGATCATTTTAAACAACATGCTTTGATGAGCTTTTTGAATATAGATGAAAATAGAAGGTGTAAAAGGCTGTTGTTGTGATGCTTTTTTGTTTTGTCATATCTGATCAATTGTAGACTCGTGCATGTAAGCGCAGAGGCCAGACACGACATGTTTTTCTTACTCCGCATTATTCACGGTACAAGAGTTGAACTTGAGAAAGTATTTCAAAGTGAGTCATCCTGTAAAGAAGCTTTTTTGAAGTTAAGGTTCTGAGTGTTTGTTTGTATTTCGTAGGCAAAAATTATTCAGTCTCCACCTGTACACCGCAGTTGAAGTGTAGGACGTTTCGATTTTAGTCCAAAGATCGTCATCAGTTTGTATGTGTTTGTATTTTTGAATGAAAGTGCAGCCTGCAATGACACTATGACTGCTGCTTTGTGCCATGGCTTGTACAAGTGCGTCTGTGGTGACTAAGGCAATCCCTATTGGAAAAACTATTAATTAATTAAAACTATTGATGATAAAAATCTAATCGTGATCTGATCTCCATTAGGGATGTTCCGATACCGATACTGGTATCGGATTTCATGCCGATACCACAGGTTTTTCAGGTATCGGTATCGGCGAGTACCTGAACCAAAACCTATCCGATACCACAATGTGTTTTTCTGGGCTCTGCAGACACGAAACCCTCTAAAGATCACAGCAGATACATTTGTGTTTCCTTTTTTTCCTTCATTTAATCTTTAGAGTGGAAACAGAACAGTGACAGAATACATTTTATATGCAGAATGAGCCATGTGCAATGGGCTTTGGTGTCTTTTTACAGACTTTTGCTAGTGTTTTTATTTACATTGTGGTATCGGAGAAGTACTTGGTATCGGCGACTACTCGGAGTCCAGATATCGGTATCGGATCGGATGAGAAAAAATGGTATCGGAACAACACTAATCTCCATGATGATCCGCTTTTTTGGGACCATCGTTATATTTGTGATTCAGTGCTTTTTATGATTAAACCAGAACAAACCAGCAGAAAACAAGGTCTAAACCAGGTCTAAAATCGGACAATATCACGGACAGAATCTGGCTTAAACCAGGACTAAAGAAGAAAAAGTAAACTGGACTAAAGCAGAGACTGACATCAAGGTCTAAACCAGGACCAAACTGAAAAGGACTAAACCAGGGACAGAATGAAACGATGATTACCCTGGACTAAACCCAGGACTAAACCAGGACTAAACCTGGACAATATCACAGACTGAACCAATATTAAACCAGGACTAAACCATGAGGGAAGCAGGTCAAAACTCTGGACTGAAACTCGGACTCAACAGGT
The DNA here is from genome assembly GCA_900303255.1 of Lesueurigobius sanzi. Lineage (NCBI taxonomy): Eukaryota > Metazoa > Chordata > Actinopteri > Gobiiformes > Gobiidae > Lesueurigobius > Lesueurigobius sanzi. Next base: position 16,313 of record OMNZ01126286.1, on the reverse strand, counting down.
CTTAACCAGGATTAAACCACTACAACACCAGGTCTGAACCCAAGAAGAAGCAGATGGCTTTAGTCGCCTTTAAAAGACATTATACACATGAATTGAGAAAATGGTGATACACTTTTTTAGCCATATCGCCCAGTCCTAGTTTCGATCCTTGGAGGTTGCCTGTGTAGGTTTCCTACGGGTGCTCCGGTTTCCCCCACCCTTGAAAACATGTACGGCTGATGAATAAGAGTTTGTGAGTGCGTGTGGAACAGTGGATCCTAATTAGCCCCGGCTTCAAACGTGGACCACACATGTATCCAATGTGTGGTCATAACATGCACCGTCTCAACCAAAGAAGCACATAAAGAAAAACAAACTGGCTATTTCAATGAACGCAATTAATTTTAAGGCTGTTTCCTTACAATAACAAATAATGTCTCCATTGGGTCTTATTATGTTGGAAACCAGCTAGCCGTGCAGGTTTACAAATTCATGGTATTGCCATATTCTCTTCTCTTTAATCAACAGCATATTCAACTTGAATTTCATCAGGACATTTGCCGTAAAAGTGATTGAGATTATGTACATGTACTGAATATGATGAGGAATAATCCATTGACAGTCGGTCCTGCGTCAAAATCATGATCTGATTCTGTGTGTTTTTTTTTTAAAGTTTATTGCAGCTGTCCCCGCTCACTGCTTGTGCTGGTTGGTCTCGCCAAGCTCTGAGCGAGTTACAAGGGGATTTAAGCAATCCTAGTGAAGTGTGAACTCTCCGAAGAAGCAGATGGCTTCAGTTGGCTCTAAAATGTGACACAGACGAGTACACATTTACCAGGCCAAAGGAAATTGTAATATGAATTTAGTGGGCTTCTGAATGTGTTCAAATCCATCCTCTAACATTGTTTTATTGTGATGTTTCGATATTCTACTAAGGATAAGGTACAGACTGGGACAATCTACTCGCTGCTTGAAATGCTTTCTCATTTAGAAACAGAAAAGAGCGGGGAGTGCTATAAATTTGTCGTCTCCATTATGCGGTAATGGAAAGATGACTACATTATTTATGCCTACTTTTGTTTACTGTGCTTGTTATTGCAGAGCTCCCTGCAGCATGCATCTGTGCCCATCTGTGCTGCATTACAGCTGCAATGAAAACCAGGGCTGCTCTGTGTCTAATGCCACTCCATAAAACTGACTGGGAAGCTTGTAATACGGGACAATTAATCCTCACATTTGGGCAATGTTTACCTCAGCCACAACATTGTTTTTCATGACCAATTTGCTTGAACCTTTAGTGGGGGGAAAAAAACGCCAAAAATAATTCAGATTAATGAGCTCTACAACTGTAGGCAATTAATTATTTAGCGTTCAGTCTGATTTGGGCCATTGTGCACCACATTATCGGGAAGCATTTGTAATAATTAATTTTTCTCAAGCAGAGCTGCTGAGACTAATGAACTTGTACTGTGGTCTTTGCCTCAAGGTTAAGTGGAAACCAAGACGTTTAATGGGAAACATGTAACTAAATCACAGTTTTTAGTCAGTGCAACCACTTTGTGCAAATAAATCTGGCAACATAATAGTGAATGTAAAGTTGACTAGCTCTGTGGGTTGCAAGATAGCTTCAGTACCTTGGCAGAGACCCAGGCTCTCACGCTGTTATTGATGTGTTTACAAAGCTTTTTTTTCCCTTTATGTATGCCCTTTTGAAAGTCACAATACTGGCGGATATTATGAAGCCATATTGCATCAATGCAGCTTTGAGGAATGAACTTCCTGCCCCTAGTTTGTTTCCTGTTGTTATTAGCCCTATCAAAAAATACTTACTATATCAACTTTTGGCCTCAATATTTATTGTCTTCTGTACTTCTACTAGAGCAACTAAATTTGCATGAGACCCACAAACTTTACTTTTGTAACCTTTGGCATATGCTTGAGGTCCGGACATATACAGTACATTGCGCTTCACTGTGTAAAACATTTGCACAGGCCGTCTATTTACATGGCAGAGTTGTTGATCAATGAGTTCCTAATTTTGCCATTTTAATTCAATGTGTTCAATATAATTGTTGATGTAATTGATTCAACCTTAGATATTGAGAATATTGAGAGGATGGAAATGCTTTGATGTCCAGACTAAAGCCTCTGGAGGTATTTGGACGTGTGTGCTGGATGGAGACCCCTGCGCCAGAGGGAAAAAAATTTGTTAACTGGAGATCTGCTAACTACAGAACAGCATGTGAGCTGGGGAGGGCCTGGAGGTACGAATATTTTGAGTTCTGACAGAAAATTTCGAAGGCCATCCTTATCTTTTGAGAGTTTTACACACGTTTTAACACAATGTAGTTTCCAAATTCATGTTCCATGATTCTTCTCACAAATTATATTCAGATTTGCATCCATTTATCCTGTAATCTGTGTTTTCTTACATACATAATACTAATTAATGAAGATTTTTTACAACCCTGTCCTTCAAAATGACAAAAACTATCCCTAGCGAAATCATTAATTGCACATTTCCTTTGCTAACTTGACAGGCTCAGTTGTTTTCAAGGGTCTTTGCTACCTGCATGGGCCACATTTCACAGTATATGAATTGTAGGACATAAATGAGGCACTTCAACACAATGAACTGTGCTGAAGTCTCTCCTTTTATCTCCTTTTATCCTTCCATAAACGCCTGCAGCACTGTGTTATAGCCATATTGTTGTCTATCTTTCCACTGTGGGGAGCAGCACAGTAAAGCTGTCTCTCTCACTCCAGTCTTCAGAAGTACTCTCTGAATCCATGAGACTAGAAAGTACAATTAGGTTAAGACACTTCTTATACATCCCGGAAGTGAATTCCCAGCTGGCAGTGAAGGCTTTCTGTCCTATAAGGGAATAATGGAGATAGTCATAAAGGTGCTACTCATCTGTTGTAGCCTAGCCATGCGCCAAAGTCATTTATCATTATTATGAAGGCTATCATGGGACCTTGCACAAGAGTCATTTATAATAAGTGCTTGGTGCCTGTCTACTTTCACTATTGTCAAACAGATGCACAAAACCTTCTATGACTATTTGGATGTTCTTTGTTATTCTTTCTTGCTCAAAATGCATTATTCATCCACTGTCAAATATCATGTTCACTCAAGTAGTTGAGTTTAAAATGATTGAGTGCCTGTGCTGATATCTAAAGCAATCAAAAATGATTTCACAGTAAAAATTTAGCTCTTGATAAACTCTGAATTAGTCACCTACTCATGGACAGAAGCCACGACACTTCTTTTGATAATATAATTCTTTCAACTTCTTCAATCTGACATGGGTTGAGACATGTATGTATTAGATCAGAATACCATGTTTCCTCTCACAGCAGCGCAGTGGCTGAGTGCTGTTTGCGCTCTTGTCCCAGAGCAAGAAGGTCCTGGGTTTGAATCACAGACTGGCCAGGATCTTGAGGAGTTTGCATGTTCCCACCGTGTCTATGTTGTCTGTGTCTGTTGTCTGTGTCTGCGTCTATGTTGTCTGAGTCTGCGTCTATGTTGTCTGTGTCTGCGTCTATGTTGTCTGTGTCTGTGTCTAGTGTTGGTCTGTTGTCTGTGTCTGCGTCTATGTTGTCTGAATCTGCGTCTATGTTGTCTGTGTCTGCGTCTATGTTGTCTGTGTCTGCGTCTATGTTGTCTGTGTCTGCGTCTATGTTGTCTGTGTCTGCGTCTATGTTGTCTGTGTCTGCGTCTATGTTGTCTGTGTCTGCGTCTATGTTGTCTGTGTCTGCGTCTATGTTGTCTGTGTCTGCGTCTATGTTGTCTGTGTCTGCGTCTATGTTGTCTGTGTCTGCGTCTATGTTGTCTGTGTCTGCGTCTATGTTGTCTGTGTCTGCGTCTATGTTGTCTGAGTCTGCGTCTATGTTGTCTGTGTCTGCGTCTATGTTGTCTGTGTCTGCGTCTATGTTGTCTGTGTCTGCGTCTATGTTGTCTGCTGGTCATGTTGGTCCATAGCGGCGGTGTGCTCAGGGCCTAGCCTCCATCTGATCTTTGCAATTTCATTGTGCAAGTACGATGACAAATAAAGCACCTCGCCCCGCCCTCTTTCTCCCCAATGACTAATTCAGATGCATTTTATTTTATTTATTTTTTGAGTGTTCTCCATATGCACTGTCCCGATGAGTCAGAGCAGTCTCTACTGTCACCTCCGGGCCGAGGTTATTTCAGGCACCCGCGAAGCATTTCCTTTTCTCAACTCTCTCTCTCTCTCTCGCTCTCCCACACGTTTAACACCTTACACTTCTCACATATGTTGAGGAAATACACTTAATGCTTTAGTCCCTCTGTTCTTGAATTCCAAACAAGAGCTTAAATCCTTTCCAATTCTTACTATGAGCGCCAGAGCATTGCTTTTCACTCATTAAACAAATTACTCGAAAATGATTCTTCAGTTGCGATCTGTGCTATATTAGACTGGACTGGAAGCTGAACTCTCTCCCTTCCTTGCGCCCCCTCTATCCGCCCCAGGTCCACAATATATTGTGTACATATTGTAATTTGTTTTTGCTCTATATTCACCTTTTTCAGGAACTCCAAATGGGTGCCGCCATCGTGCCGCTCAAACTGCAGGTCTGACCTGAGCTGATGATGGCTTTGATTTTAACATGTAACATTTACTACAAACTGCTGTGTAAATATTTCAATCAGCTTTGGTCTTTTATACTGTAGTTCCTTACAGGCAGATAGCCAATTAGAGTGAAAACAAAAAGTGAGTGATAACATTGTTAAAAAATAATTTTAGGTCACCTTTTTCATGTCGTCCTCATAAACCTGAGGCGAAGGAAACTTATTTCATTTGAGCTTTTCTGCAATTTTTTAATTCATTCCTAGTCCCAACTTTATTGTCTTAGCTCTCTTACATCGACAGCAATGAAATGCCTAGCTCACAGGAAGTGCCCATACAAAGAGGAAATGCTTTGACAATGAAAGTGTGCGGGGCTCTATAAGGTGTATACACTGGTTGCACCAAGGCTTTGAGAGTAATGCAGGTTAGATAGCCAATAAAGCAAACTTTGAAGTTGTTGAACTCTTTCTTATTTTTTATGCAGTGTACATAAGAGATGTCTATACAGTAGTTTTCTTCATTGGTAGATGCTAAGAGACATTTATTCTTTTTTTTTCATTTTATTTTTAGTTTAGTACTACGATAACTTCTACTTACTTTCTTCTTGATGGCACATTTTTCCTGACTTTTTGCCCCCCCCCCCCCCTCTTTGGTTTAAATTTTGGTTCGATTTTATCACAATTCAAATGTAAAGGCGATTAATGCCATCTGCTTCTTCTTGGATTTAGACCTGGTGTGGTCCTGGTTTAGTCTTGGTTAAGGCTTGTTTTAGTCTGAATTTCAGTTTTAACATGCTTCCCTCATGGTTTAGTCCTAGTTTAATCCTGGTTTAGTCTTTGATATTGTCCGGGTTTAGACCTGATTTAGACCCAGTTTCCTCTTGTTTTTTTTCTAATTGAGTCCTTGGGTTTAGACCTGGTTCAGTCCTGGGTTTAGTCCGGGGTAATCATTGTTTCGTTCTGTCCCTGTTTGGTTCTGGTTTAGACCTTGATTTCAGTTTCTGCTTTAGTCTGGTTTACTTCCTGGTTTAATCCAGATTTAGTGTGTGATATTGTTCAATTTTAGACCTAGTTTTCTCCTGGTTTAGCCCAGGTTTATACCTGGTTTAGACCTAGTTTTCCCCTGGTTTAGTCCTGGTTTAGATGAAGATAGGGAAGTTATCTTAAGTTCGGGAGCAGGACCACACCTCCACATCCCTTCCGGTCTCCCCTCTATTTAAGCAGCCTGTCCACTCACCTCATCCTCTCGTATCGTCTCAGTGCCCCTCCCTCCTCACCCTCATTATTCTCATCGTATTCTCTTTTTAAGATATCGGGGGGATACTGGCCCGGGAGCCTGACCCTCTCGGAAGCCCAAATATGCCGCTCATGTTTTACGCCTCGCTTCGTCCTTTCCTAATAAATTCTTTGAGCATCATTCATGTCTGAGGTTGTGGTCCTTGCTAGTGAAACCCGGTTTAGACCTAGTTTACACCTGTTTTAGAGTTAGACCTAGCTTCCTCTTGGTTCAGATCTGGTTTAATCCTGACAGTAGAAGCTGTGGAGGGAAAGTATTTGAGCTCAGAGTCAGAGCTGCGTTCAACATGAAAACCACTGAATCTCGATATGACGATGTTCCCAAAAAAGCAGATTATCATCGAGACCAGATCACGATTAGATTTTTATCGTCACATCGCCCAGCCCTAACTTTCAAATCTGCAATTAATGTTTCGACTTTTGTGTTGGATTTGTGACAAAGCAGTTCATCATTTTAAAGGGATTGAACTTTACGAGACCTACACCTCTGTTGATTCACAGATACATTTCCATTTGTGGCAGTATTTGTCACAACATTATGACATAACGGTAGTCCATTACTGATAGCTGATGGGAAATACATTGCACCAGCAGAAATATAAATAGATCTCTCAATGGCATCCTCTCAGTTGACGGCGATATGTAATAAATCTTTTGACAAGCGAATTCAGGGTGAGTTTGGGTCATCTGTTTTATGGCCGTTTGTGTAGACAGTGCATTGATTTTTCTGAGTTATACAGACAGTAAATGTTTCACTTCCTCGTGTCACAGGCCAGAGTTACATCACAATTGTCTGCGGCTAAATCTCCAGCATTGGCTTTAATCCTGTGTAATAACCACCCTCTAGTCCCTGTATTAAATCAGAAGCTTTGGAAAAGACATAACAATAATACTATTCAAACAACTTCCTGGTTCAACTAAGATATTTTAGCAGCACCTACTCCTATCCATATATTATTATCTATGTATATTTTTAGCCTGTATTTTTATGTTGGCTTTGTTGTGGCGCTGTGGGGCCAGTGGTGTTAGCTGAACCCGAGGTGTGTTGGAGGCCTGGTCTAACAAAAGAAATGCTCCCGCTAAAGCAATATGGTGGTTATGGATGATGAAAGATTGCAGTTTTACGGCCATGACGATAAGATGAATGAATACTTTATTGATCTCGCAATGGAGAAATTGCGAGATTGAATGGGTTTATGTTTTTTGAAGCGCTGCCTCTTTAAATTTCCTCCAGCCTATGCGCCTAATATGCTAATGTTGTTTAACTAGGACAAGCCTGACCTGGACGTGCTCCTCTGTCAACGCACTGCCCCACTAAGATCAACTCGAAAATAGGACCCACACTGTGTTACTTACTCTCATAGTTGGAGATAGTGCTGGTACTAATGGGCATCTGGGGTTTATTATGGCCAAATAGGGCAGTGCTCTCGGGAGTGATTCTGCACCTCTGATTGTGCATGTTTTATGTGGCTTTAATACCAAAATAGGCACAGGCATGGAGGAAATGTAAGACAGCTGCCGTAACAGAATTAAACTCGAGTGTGCCGAGCGGAAATTGGGATGGAGGTGCATCCCATTTACTTGGACTCCCCTAAACAGTGCTGATGGAGGCTGACAGCCGCTATTCTGGCACTGGGGACTCTGAGTGGAGGTGAAGTGGGAGAAAACAGTGTGGCTGCTAAGTTACACTGCACTAAATGAACAAGCCTGCAGCCTGAGGGGACAGCTGCCGGCGGGAGAGTAGTTTCCTATTATTGACCCCGTATCACGTGCGTCATGCCACTTGTGTTTGGTAAAATAGGAGTTAGTTCTTCTCCGTAGATGCAGCCATGTGACTTCGGTTTGACGTTTGATGAGACTAGAGGGACATCTTGTTTGAATAACAGATTAAAAAAAAAACTTTAGTCACATCTCTTTGACGAGTATAGTATATAAAGTACTATACCAATATAGTATCTATACGCAAAGGCCTAGAAGAACAATGCTCATTTTAAAGCCTGAACACTCCTCTTCCAAATGCAAAACAACGTAAGTCTCTATGACATTTCGTTGCATAGATATTTGCTGAAGTCGTCGGCGACGCGCCCTATCTGTCGGGGTAAAAGGACCGTTTTCTCTTAAAAATCTTAACCGATTTTTAACCCAGCCCTAATTTGTTTGTTCATTATCATTTAAGAAGCAAAAAGTACAATTTGTCATGCCAGTTTTAAATGATGTTTTTTAGATCATTAAGAACAAAATTAGATTATGGGGGCCGCCATAGTCTCCTTTAATAATGGGGAACCCTGGACTTTGTCTGGAGGGACTTCCCCTCCTTTGGGTCTTCCCCAAAAGATTATAAGCTTCCAACTAGATTCAACCCAGCTACCCTCTTGATGAAGGGCTGACTGCTGCTCTCTTGTCTCCTCTCAGTACAAAGCAGGATATTCAGCGTCTTTTTCTTCCTCTTCTCTGGACCACCATCAGAGGACAAGCCTGCAGGGGACCGCTGTGGCTGTGAGTGGCGTTTCTTATTGACCCCCGGATCACACAGATCCCGGATAAGCGTGAGCTGGTGTGTGTCGGTGAGCGCTCCTCTCTCTGTGATGTCTAAGTGGGAGTCCTCCTCTCTTGAGCGCTCTGTTTGATACAGCCTGGTTACATCTTGGCCCTCTTTGTCTGATGGTGTTGACAGCTTCCATTTTCTGAAAGCTTGGAGTGAAGCAGACATTCCAGAAAGGAAACCGTTTTGCACATGTTTTCACTGATACTTTTTAGTTTAGGGTTAGTAAAAACTGGTGTGCCAACCATCCCCCTGCTGCTTCACCGTCAAATGTTGGATATTTGGACCCCAAATTCTGTTTCATTGCTTGATATCTGTTTTATATCTAACAAAACTTTTGTCCATTTTGATCACATCAGCAGTGTTTTGGAAATACCTGTGAGGCGACTGCTGTTATGATGTTACAAAAATAACTTGATCACTGAAATGAGTATTTGCATGTCCACAGCACCACACTTTTGCTTAAATGTGAACATTCCTGGTACAATTTTGGTCTCAGCTCCCGCTTTGAGGATTTGTATTTTAGCGTGTGCGGCCGTTTTCAAGTTTTATTCAATTCTCTTCAGATGACAAAATGCTTTCTCATTTTGAGACGACAAAAACATAAAACCTTGATCTTTTTTTTTTTTTTTTTTTTACAAAAAGTTAGTCTCCAATCCTGCCACTTTTCAATTATCCAGCACAACTTTCTAAAGGCTTTGATGGCATCTGTGATAAAATAACCTTGGCTAGCTCCTCATTCCATCGGCATGTTCCTTCAGTATAAGGTCAAGGCTCCAATCACTGTACATTCTTGCCTTTCAAACTGACGCACTGTCTCTCAACTTCGATGCCTTGTAACGGAAGCATCTTAGAGAAATGTCCCTGGTTTTAACAGACCATTTAGTTGAAGTATCAGAGCTTCGAGTTGATTCCTGACCCATTTTATTTTAATACTTGCTCCTTTGATGAAGCGTGTTGCTGGCTGTTTGCTCACTTGGGTCTACACTGTGATATATAGTTGTGGCCAAAAGTTTACATACCCTGGCAGAATGTTACGGTATGTGAACTTATGTATTTCATATAATTTTTATTTTATTTCTTTATTTCACTCATGGTTAGTGGTTGCGTGAAGCCATTTATTGTCAAAAAAACCTGTTTGTTTATGCTTTTCAACAATAAACTAGCCAAATGTCCCTGATCAAAAGTTTACATATTGTACATCTTGAAACAAACATCAATTTTGTCAGAGAGTCCTGTATTTCAGCTGAAGTGAGTTTTTCTTTGCTCCTGAACAATTTCCCTGGCAGTTGTTGAAGGTCATGTAAACGTTAGATCAGGGACATTTGAGTAGTTTCTGTTTCATTATGATTTCAAAAGAGTAAACTCAGTTCTTTGGCAATAAATGGCTTTGCACAACCACCAACCATGAGTGTAAAAAATATATTTTTGTGTTATCATTCATATTCTATGAAAAATGGCTGAAATATTAAAAGGGTATGTAAACTTTTGGCCACAACTGTAAGTAGTTATGCTATTTATTTCACATGGAATCAGCTAAAGGAGTTAAATCATTGGTTTGTTTGGAGGAAATTACATTTCAAGAGTCATCATTGTTAATTGTCAATGACGGCCTTATATTTACATGTTTACTTTGACACTCCATACTGTCAAAATTCAGCAATGAGTCTGGTGAGTGCATGCCAATAATCAACTCAGCTGTTGAAGATGTGACAAAATACAGATAAAATAAGATAGTTCTTTATTGATCTCACAATGGAGACATTTACTTGTTACAACAGCTCTTAGGACAGGATCACACAAAGGGGTGTAAAAAGTCAGGAAATGTGCCATCAGGAAGAAAAAGGTTTGCAAACGGTTGTAATAATACTGGAATAGGATAAAAAACTAAATTAAAAAAGCTAATAATGATCAAATAAAATACGTCTCACTTAGCATCTATCAATAAAATCTGTATTATTAAACTGTATAAAACATCTCTTATGAAGACCATCAATGACTTTGTTCTTTGTGTGCCTAATCTTACATTTGTTTATCAGTGAATAATTTTAAATCTACACTGTGATCCGAATCTTTATTATGAAGCAACTTGATAATTGGAACAATTGGAATCACAGTGTCAATACTTGGCATAAAAGTAACTTTTAGGCTACATATAAAAAACAAAATCTTCCCATCTTCATTGTTCAAAGTCATGATCACTGCTGCAAACCGGCACTCCTTTAGAGCTGGTCATGTCTGAAACAAATGGTGCATTTACCAAATATTTTTAGCCCTGTACAAACGCAGCGCGGTGCTCTGTCCCTCACAACGGCGTCTGAGCTGTACCCAAAGCAACGCTGACCTTGCCCACTGTTTTGCTTTCTTTCTTCATGGCAACTAAAAAACCTTTTGCTCCTGCGATGCATTGACATCAGTTATTAAAACACGAAGGACATAGAGAAGAGATAGAAGCGTGGAAAGGTAAGAAGAAAAGGACTTTGTTTCGCGCATGCATCAGAGACGCACAATGAATAAACACACTGCAACCTGCTGATCATCCTTGAACCAAGGTGTGGTTGGCAGCACTGACCAGCCCGAATCATAAGCAGTCATTTTTATTTTAATCAATCCATTTATTTTTGAATAGCCCAGTATCACAAAACAATTTAGCCTCAGAGGGCTCCACAATCATTCAAACAGATGCAATGTCCAAACAAAGTAAAATCCATCAATAATTCAGGTTTTGATGGACTGAAGGATCAATGAGCGAAAGCAATATGAAGCCGCAAATCAACCTAAAGTGTTCAGGCTTGGGCCTCCCCCCTTCATGTGTCTCAAACCTTTTTTACTTTGCGAGCTACTAGGGCTTTGACTCCGAACTTCATTATTCGAGTATTATTTGATTATTGTAAAAAATAAAGAAATTCAAACAAATTTTAGGCAGCCCTTAATATTCAAACCTGTATGGGCATTATTAGCCCACCACAAATGATCAGGAAATGCGCCACAAGGCTTTCAATGAGTCGATTTCATGGCCAATTCTCTATTTAAAGTTGACCTTTTCAAATGGAATTGTACATTATTGTACATTCCAGCTATATTTTATTGAGCATTGATTGATTTACTAACCAAAGACAGAAGGGCAGACAGCGGGAGCGGCAGAAGATCAAGCGGGGGATAGTAGCAGTGCTACAATGCCAGGACAACAGCTCCTCAAACTAGGCCTGGAAACACGGAAATGCTGCTTGGAGCAGCTGTCATCCAGGCGCAGTGTCTCTGGAGGAGTGAACTTTCAAAATGACCAAGCGAATAACGCCAGGCATTTCATGCCATTGTCCGCGTTCTATATGAACGTATGAATAAGACCCCTGATGTAGCCTTTTATTGTTTGCCATTAATTCTCTGATATGTGATGAAATCGTGTGTTGTATGATACACTGTCCTCTGGTGGACAGAATAGAACTTAAGTTTGATACTAATATCGGTCTTACTGAAGACATTTAGGCCTCTAGGACTGCCAAGATGAGCATTCAACTCAATAAAAGAAGTTTCTGCTTTATACTTTGCTATGTTTGGAGATATTTTGCTCAGAACAACAAAAATGCATCTAAAATGTGACTCATCATCAAGCGTATATAGAAATGTAAGACCTTTGCGAGCTACTTGGAAAGGGCTGGTGAGCTACCAGTTGGAGATCCCTGATGACATTATTATTTTTTTTTTTATTCATCAAACCATCACAGATGTGCAAACAAACACTTAAAAGTATATCGTAGGCAAAAATTCTTCAGTCTTAACTTTAAAGTATACTGCTATTGGAAGACCCTGGTAATCTGTCTGGTGATCTTAATTTAAGCACATAATGCTTAAAACATCTAGTCATTCTCCAGTAAACCCAGGTTGTTCTATGTTTGGTTCAACTTAATCTACTTTTTACACATGAAAAACATTGAAAGTAGTGGAATGCCCAGTTTTGCCACTGGGCAGTAGCTGTGTTTTTGGATTTTCCCTTCAATAAATAATGTTGGTTAGAAAGTTCTTCTTTATCTGAAACTGTACACACCCCATGATACGGAGTCTGCATTTTTTAAACCCAAAAATACTCACTTTTACAATACACTAATAAATTCTACTGTACTACTCCAGACAAGACCCTGCTCTGAGGAAAGAACCCGATGGGAAATGATTAAAAATTCAAGACCTGATGTGGAGCTGCTATATGGTCACACAAGGTCATTTTTATCATCTTCAGGCTGCCGCTGGCGCACAATCCTTCTCTGAGTGTAAATACAGTGTTACAGGAGCTAATGAAAATAAAACTCAAAATCTCCCTATATTTTTGTTAAAAGCTAAATCAAAATGACGAAAAACGTGAGCTTCAGTAACAGTTATGTAAAGTTGATTAAATTATTTTTACATTTAGTCGACTGGACTAGACCCCATGGAATTTACATAGAATAAAATCAGACTAATATTAAAAAATAATTTTCTAACTAAAACTAAGACAGACAAAAAACTAAATTAACAGATGTCAAAATGAATGCTGCAATTTTGTTTGTATAAGAGAATGTCAACACAGCTCAAATATAAATATTAATTTGTCACTTCTCCACACCGACAATATTGTTTTGTGTGGTATAAATTGTTTAAAAATATATACAGTATATACACAGTTGTACTCATAAGTTTACATGCTGGCAGAATTCTTGATTTCATTCAGAGAAAAATTATGATAACACAAAAAAATATATTTTTCACTGATAGCTAGGGGTTGTGTGATGCCATTTATTGTGTTTAAAAATAATAGATGGATAATTGAAAGTACCAAAATGGCCCTGATCGAAAGTTTACACACCAGCATGATCTTGGCTTGAAAACAAGTACACAAGCTGACGCTAACGGGTTTGAATGACTACCAAACGATTGTCGTCTGTGATCTGTTTGCCTGCAATTGTGTGTATAAAAGGTCTGTGAATTCCTAGCTCCTGACAGACTCTTGTTCCAGAGCTGCGCTGACGTGTCTGGTTTCTGAGTCATGGGGAAAGCGACAGAATTGTCACATGAACTGTAAAAAAAAAAAGGTGATTGATCTGCATAAAACAGTAAAGGGATATAAAAAGATATCCAAGCTTCTGGGAATGCCAATAAGCAGTGTTCAAACTCCTATTAAGAAGTGGAAAATTGTGGTTTAGTTTCAACAGAATCCCTAATCAGGAAGACCAACAGAAATTTCAGCAACAACTTCCATAAAAATTGTGCACAACTACCACAAATGACTCCAAGCTGTCATTGACGCTAAAGGGGGAAATACAAGGTGTTATTTATAGGGCTGGGTTTAAAACATTGATTCATCTTTTTGAATCGATTTTCCTTTGAATGACCTGATATTGATAAAAAAAAAAAAAAAACGGAAATTGAGCCTTTTACCTCGACAGATAGAGGCGTGGCTGAGCGGTTCGCCGACAGCTGTAGTAAATATCTCTGCGACGGTTCAGGCTTTAAAATGAGCTCAGCCATGTTCTTCTCTAGAGGCCTCTGGGAGGCGGTGTAAAGTCACGTTGAAAATTTGTGTCCAAAAGCCTAAGTTAGCATTTTACAAAACTGCTGACTCTGCACTTTACACAATCACCCAGGGAAAAACTTTTTTTTTTTTTTTTGCCTCTGTTGAGATAGAACATGGAGGGCAAAAGTATGGAGTTACATTTGTGCAAAAATTAGCAAATCTATGGGGTAGCATTTGGTGCAAACATTTTTTTTTTTGTTCCAAAAGATACAAAAAAAAAATAAAAATTTTGCATCAAGTGGCCCCGTAAAACTCCCCCAAAAATGTATGCTTTTAAAGATACCAATACTGTTATCTCAAACATGGAGAGGCTTCTCCGATAGTCAACTAACAGACTCTTCTTTTCTCTTTTGCGCAGTTCTTCTGCTGCCGACTTATACCCCTGATCTCAGCAATGGGGCACATATGGAGAATAAACACAGATGGCACATAGAAGGTCAGGTTTATAGTCTTTTATGTTTATAGAAGTATATATTAGTGGAATAATGATGAAAAAAAAGTGCATTAGTTCTTCTGAGAATGTCTACCATATCCTAGTAAAATTGGTGCTGTGTGATATCCTTAACTGAATCAAAAATCGGAGTCAATCGAATTGATTTGGGAAGTCCAAATCGATACCCAGCCCTAATTATGAACTGGAGTATGTACACTTTTGATCAGGGTCATTGTGGTACTTTCAATTATCATTATTTATTGAAAAGTGTAAACACAGTTGTGTCACAATAAATGGCTTCACACAATCGCTAGTTATCAGTGAAAAATCTAAAATTCTGCCAGAGTATGTAAACTTATGAGCACAACTGTATGCAAATCAGTTTAGTTAGACCAGTAGAACGTCTTCTATAGTTTCTGCCCTTGTTATGTGCTCCTTGCCCTCTTTATGTCTGGAAGATTTTAATTTCCTGCTCCTGTAATGCCATGTGATATTCAAGTTTTATTCCCACAGAACCGAATCAGCGGACGATGAAGGCATTGATTGGAATTACAAGGCTAGTTATCTGCAGTGACACAAATGTTTAAATGAACGGTTACGGAAATATCTCCTTTTAAAGGTCAATTCAGACGAGGCAGCTTTTCCCACTGACTTCTTTATGCTGCAAGTCCAACTCAGGCTATTCTACTGAAATGGCATGTCCATACAGTAACAGTACGTAATTGAACTGCCATGTAAAGTCTGGTGTAAAGCTAGTGGAGTGTGAATGTATTAATCTTGGCATTTTATATTGTTCTTTGAATGGCCATGTCAGACCTTTGGGTTACAGAGGGCATCCAAGTTAAAACCGAGCGCTGAAAATGTACCAAAACGCATTTCAGTCACTGTGTCTGGCCTGTTACAGAAATGTGAAATAGACCCAGGTGGCTCAGAACTAATAAAACACCTCTGTATTGAGTATTCTCTGATGTGCACCTTCTGCAGTTGTGAGCTGTGCTTGGAGGGTACTAAGGAACGTTCTCTCCAAAAGCCACGTGCCGTACACAGTGATGAAGGTCATTTCGCTACGAAGGTGACTTCACAGTATGGAAGTGGGTGCAGTAAAGGATGAAGTATTTAAGGCCCTGTCCCAATTCAAACCCTAGCCCTAGATTTGAGCCCTTCCTCTAGATTTTGCTCGTGCACGTGAGAGGGTAGGGTGTCCCAATACTTTAGGGGGCAAGGGGAAGTGTCTTAACCTTGCCTGCAAGCTGAATTCTCGCGGTATTTGTGATTTCACAAACACACGAGAATCCATCTTGCCCCGAGCCCGCTAAAGTGTTTGAGCCAGGACCACCAGTGGGACGGAGCGACGAAAGCTGCATGTGCCGAGCAAAACAAACATTTGTTTTGAAAATAAGGTAGTGTGGGTTAAGGTGCCTTCAACCCACAAACTAGTGCTACAAAAAAACACAAAAACCACTCGACGACATTAAAGCTCAGAGCCGCTATCTAACAAACAACTACGAGCGAAACTCCGAATGGATTCGTTTGGAGCGGTCCCAGATTGATATTGTGGAGAACTCAACTACGAGTGCTACACAATGTCTATCTGGCTCTTGCCAGGTTAGAAGTGTCTATCCCTCCCTACAAAGCCCTTTGGCAGCAAGTCAGCTCTGGACCAGACTTGCGGCCAAGGGAGTATCCCATAATGCCTTGGAAACTCAGCCAGCAGCAATTGTTTGTAACAAGATGCCGGCTACCGGTGGAAATAACAATTATTACAAGTATATATTCGCAAATAAGCCTGTAAAAGTTCTGAAATGTGTTGGAATGTGTTAGTTAGATGTACCTGTATATGAAATGAACTGTTAAGTGATAGTTTGAAAATCGCTATTTGATGACGTTTGTGAGTAAATTTCAAACATGAATGAAAATAGTACTT
>OMNZ01126254.1:17019-27370 GCA_900303255.1 Lesueurigobius sanzi | reverse complement strand
AAGTCATCTCAAAGGTCGGTATGGACAAAAACAAATCAATATCAGACTCAAGAATGATCAAAAATAAGTCACACACGAATGAAATGTCACACATGAATGAAATGTCTCGACCAGATGTAATGTCCCGTGAATAAGTAAATCACTTAGAGTAACAAGCTTAGAGTATCCCCCATCCTTAGACCTTCCTCTACGGCGAGGAAAAACCCCAAAAAAACAAAAACCACATGGTAAAAAAATTGAGGAAACCTCGGAGAAAACCAATTTAAAGGAAGGATCCATTTCCCTTGGACGGATGGGCTAGTGGTGAATTTTGGTCGACCAGAATCCAATAGCAATTTACGTTTACATTTACGTACAATTTATGCATTTTGTATATTTGTCTAATATGAGGTAAGCAAATCAAGAGATTTTTTTGCTGTAGAAAATTCACAAAGAGTTGATGTTTTAAAGTGGGCTAAAGATAGCAGGAAGTTAGCATGTTCAGACTTCAATGTAAAGTGTTTAGCCGTTCATAGGTCAAAAACTAAGCAATATTGAAATATAAGAAGCTGCAAAATGACTCAGTTATATTTTAACAGCTGTACTTTTGTAATTGAATACAATTATAGGCATGTAACTGTACTTTTACTTGAGTACAAATTTTCAGTACTCTTTCCACCACTGCCGCTCTGAGCCTGGGACATTTACAAGTCCCCGGCCCGTCTCCTGTGCTAATGACCAGCTCTCCCACTCTCCCATAATCCCATTGCTCTCCGGGCTGTATTGCTTTCATGTTGGCCACAGAGACCTGTACTGGAGCCTACCCCTGGTGAGTGCCCCTCCTCTTCATCTCCGTACGCTCCGCTGATCATCTGCATACATCACTGCAGGGGGGTCAAGCTGCCCCAATCCCATAGGAAGCCCATTAACACTGTTTAATGCTCCGATTCGACGAGGAGTAACCAAGAATATGCACACTTCGGTGGTCGGTGCGGAGGGGCAGGAGCGAGGAGGGGGAAGTGCAGCACAAAAGGTTATTTTAAATGGTGAACAATGGAGAATGAAACTTTGTCCGTTTGTGAAGGAATTGCAATACACCTCATTCCATCTGCCCACTGACAGAAGTCTCCATTATTTAATTTTTTACCACCAGTGTAAGCATGACAGGTTATCCTGGTTTAGTGTTGAGGATAGATGGGCATGTTTATTATAGGATAGGACATACGTTATTGTTTCACGCTTGTAACATATAAATTAACTATTTTGGTCCTTTACAGCTCCACTACTCCACTGGTCCTTAACAGCCCCACTATTAACTATTCAAAAACTAAACAAAATATCCAAAATCCACTCTGAGCAAATATTTTTAACTAATATATCAACAAAATAAAACCATACATTTAAACCTGGCTCCATCCATTATTTTTTGATTAAATTGCAAATTTGGCCATATTTACACATACAATGCCTGATTTTTTATATCAAAACATAAAATGACAGAAAACTTGCAATACATTTCTTTAGGGCACCCTCTTAAAGGGTTAATTCCGCTTGGCTCCATATCCAAAAATGTTAGTCCTAGGGGTGTTACTACTCTTGCAAAGTTTCATGCTTGTAACATAAAAATGAACAATTGGGCACTTTTTTGGTCAATAGCAGCTCCACTACTTTGGGGAAATATGTCTTGGACTTTTACACATCGGTACTTTATGTTTTATAATGATTGTTGTTGTATTTTCTGTATTTGAAATGTTTGTTTTGTACTGATGGAAAGCACTTTGGTTCAGCAGTTGCTGTTGTAAAGCGCTATACAAATAAAGGTTGATTGATTGATGATTGATTTTAATTTCAATACACCACAAAATAATATTTTTCCACATATAGACCTTTCTCAGCTGACATCATTCAAATCAAATCATTCTACTTCTCTATGCTCTGACCAAGCAGAGGCTGAGCGCCAACCAAAAGTCACACGACTGAGAATGGTCTATAACACATACCACATGGAAGCAACATGGTTACACACAATAAGCAGGTAAAAAAAATCCCACTACCAAACAAACCACTAGAGCAGGGAACTGACCATGAAGTGTAAAGCCTACAGGCATTGGTTCAAAGTTTCAAGCCTTAAGTGACTTGTAGAATGACAGGTGCACGTTCTGCCATGTTCATCTGCTCTAATGGAGTTTATAGACTTACTTTTGGTGAAAATAAATCACAATTTTTAAGGCAACTCTGAGTCCACCTCATTTTATTGTTCACAATTTCCAGACACATAAGAGAGTGTCTGTGTGGTGAAAACTTGAGATGTTGTGGATTAAAAAGCATTTGCCTGAAATGCATGTGGGAAGAGAGCTCAATTTTGTATTTTTATTTTATTATACATCGTTTATTATTTATTTAATATCATGATTCTTATTTATTATCATTGCTTCCTCATCATCACAGTTCCTCATCGTTTATTCGTGACGATGGATGCTTCAAGAATTTCACAAAAACACTCTCACTCTATTACAAGAACAGACCAAACCACAACATACACCTGGAGACGTGTTTTTCGGTGACAACTATTCAAAGTGCCAAATGGCCGTCCCTGTGGAATAATAGGTTTGCTGTAAGGTTAAAAAAGTTTGTAGACTAAAAATTCACCCCGTCGCAGTGTCCTGGTCAGTGCAATTGACTCGGCTCGACAGTTTTGTTGTGAGCAGATGAGGCTGTGACCTTCACCTGTCTCTGTTTCCATGTCTGTGTGTGTTTGTGAGAAAGCGTTTAACTCCCCCCTGCAGGTCAGCGCACACAGTCACAGGTTGGACACTCAAGAGACCATTGTCCTGGGTGTCTTGCAGCCATGTGTGTGTGTGTCATGTCTTTCAATAGGTTGTGTTCACGTGACATCACAACGGTGTAGTGATGCTTCAGGTCCTCTTTACACAAAGGTGTTTGTCTTTTTTTGCCCTGTAAAAAGCGTTCAACCCCCTTCAATTGTTCCACATTTTGTTATGTTATAGCCTTATTCCAAAATATATTACATTATTTTTTTCTTCTAATCAATCTACACGCAATACTTAATAATGACAAATTGAAAAAGTTTTTAAAAGAATTTATTTATTTTTATTTTATTAAAAATAACAAACGGAAACATCACATGTACATAAGTATTCACAGCATTTATGACACTTAATACTGAGCTCAGATTCATCATGTCCCGGAATTGTCTGTAGACAGACATGCAAACGACTGGCCTGGCATTGAACCCGGGAGCTGTGAAGCACGTGCGCTAACCGCTGTGCTACTGTTCCGCAAAAGGGCAGGAAGCTCCGCCCCTAGTGTGGGGCAGGCAGAGTGACAACAAGCCTCAGTAGTTCTCCAGAGCCTGTCAATCAAGCAAACTTAAAAAATAGATGTATACAATTAACCTGCGTGGTTAAAATATTATGCACATTTTTTTATTATTCAAAATCTGCTTGTCCTCCTGACAACACTGAGGGGACAAGCAGATTTTGAAAATAGAAAAGTCTTTGGAGCCAGGCTTTTAGGATGATTTTGACACATGTCCCCAAAGGAATCCATTGTACAAAGTTCTTTTTGGAGTCGATATTGCAGCAATGAGGACCAAAGAGAAGGATCACCCTCGTCCACTGTGAGGGAACACATGACGAAGCATTCTTAACAATCCTTCCAAGCCAAGTTCCAAAAGAAGAAATATTTACAGATGGAGCAACCAATCAGGGAGCCTTATTCCTTGTCAATAAGTTCTCATCCATTTCCATATTTCACATTCATATCTAAAAATCATGCCATTTCTCCAGCTCCTCACACTCAGCGTCTCTCCCTCTCTTCGCTGGAAGACGTTGTGAGACAGACCTTGCTTATGTTTTCGGATTTGGCTCTTGTGTCGTAGCTTTCGGGGAGGAACCCCATCTGTCCACAGCGCGATGGCCTGAAGCTAGTGCATTATTTTCAATCACAAACAGCCATTTAATACCCTCTCTCCTCCCCCCTGGGCCAGGCACAGATAGTCTCTTTCCCCTGGGTGACTGAGTGGAGAAAACAGTTGCCGGAGGTGCTACAGTCGTGCAGGTTGGCTCATAGCGGAGCGAGATTTATTCATTTAGTTTCAAGAGCCGGCTTGGCAATTACGAGTGACACTTATATAAATGCCAGCGGACTGAGGCGCCGTGGTGACTGGCATAAACAGTGCTGCGGGCAGAGCGGAGGTGATGGAGAGTAATTAAAGAGGCCAGGATGCTATTGTATTGTTCTTAGAAATGCTCCATTGGACTATAGCACTCGGGGGGGAATGTGAATGAAGATATACTTATGCCATTATTCATTCTGTGTATAGAATGAATACTATACTCTGTGTGATCCTGTCTTAAGAGTGGTGGTAACAAGTACATTTCTCCATTGTGAGACCAATAAAGAACTATCTTATCTTATCTTAAAAGCTTTTGATGCACAACTCAAAAAAAGGTTGATCCCAAAAATGTTCTTTCATAAAACCCAGGACTAATGTTACAGGTGAAGAAACCAATCAGGAAGCTGTATTCCTTGTCAATAAGTTCCATATTTTACATTCATATCTAAAAAGGTGTGCAGTGTGTCCAGGACTATTTTTCAATTTTTAATTCCTAGCCTGATTTATTGAGTTTTGAACCATACAAAACAAAGCAAGAATTTATTCACTAATAACTTAAAATAACTCTGAACAAATCTTTTTGTCTAATTTTTCAACAATATTTATACATTATTTAGATTTTATCGCTGAAAATATTGTCAATTTTGGCCATTTTTACAAATAAAATACCTTGAAAACAAAATAACAGAAAACATGCAGTATGTTTTTTCTCATCTTTGTGTCAGAAATATACAGCAAAAGTTTCAAATTGATTGGGGCCTCACTTTGATATTGCAGTTTCACATGAGTTTTAATGAAACATATATTTAACACTGCTATAGGCCAACCCTGCACATGCGTGGGCGCTCCCGGACCCTCCACTGATGTGACTGTGCCCCAGCTCTTCACTGCTCTCAGGCTAAAGCTGTCCACACTCCCATCATCACTCTCCATGAGGCACCGGCGGACCAGTCAAATGAGCTGTCTACTCCAAGATTTATGGCTTTTTAATGGGAGCCGAATCTTTGATCTTTTAAGAGCTGTTCAGTAGAATGATAACACATTGTCTGAGATCTAATCGCAGAGAGGCACAGGTTTGGGCCAAAAATCAACTAATGTTACAGAGTGATCGTTGTTTATGCTTTGAATTATGTTTATACAATTACAGTGTGGTGCGAAAGTTTGGGCACCCCGGATGAAAGTTTCTATTATTGTTAATAAAGAAGCAAGGGAAGATCTCATTAACCTCCAAAGGCATGAAGTTGCAGATGAGACATGCTCTTTAAAGTGGTATAGACCAGAGCAACGAAAAGGTTAACGCCCCCTTTTCGGTGAGAACAGGGGCTCCGTCCATTGAGATTAATGGGGAAACATCGGCTGAGATCTTCACATTTACCTCTGAAAAGTAACAATTTATGCATTTTGTATATTTGTCTGATATAAGAGGTAAACAAATCAAGAGATGTTTTTGCTGTAGAAGATTCACAGAGCGGACAGTTGATGTTTTAAAGTGGGCCAAAATTAGCAGGAAGTTAGCATGTTCGGACTTCAGTATAAAGTGTTTAGCCGTTCATTGTGGCTTAATTTTATCAAATTGGATCAAATCCAAGATCAAATTCAAATTCAATGCCCATTTTGAGTAATTTTGCAGCTTCTTATATCTCAACATTATTTCGTTTTTGAACTATGAACGGCTAAACACTTTATATTGAAGTCCGAACATGCTAACTTTAGCCAACTTTAAAACATCAATTGTCCGCTCTGTGAATCTTCTACAGCAAAAAAATCTCTTGATTTGTTTACCTCTTAAATCAGACAAATATACAAAATGCATAAATTGTTACTTTTTAGATGTAAATGTGAAGATCTCAGTCGATGTTTCCCCATTAATCTCAATGGACGAGGCCTCTGCTCTCACCGAAAAGGGGGCGTTAACCTTTTCGTTGCTTTGGTCTATCTCACCGGCGGAATCTTCCTGGAGACTCAGAGACTAAAGGGCCTATCTCAACGGCTTGGAGACAGTTCACAACCTGGGGTAGGCTTGAGACCAGCAGAGACTTGAGTCTCCTTTAGGTTGTGAACTAGTCTCCAGGCCGGTGAGCAGTGTTGGGAGTAACTCATTACAAAAGTAACTAGTTACAGAAATATATTACTTTTTTCAGTAACTGAGGAATATAATATATTACTTCAACAAAATACAGTAATATATTAAAGATCAATAAAGAACTATCTTATCTTATCTCAATATATTAGTCATTACAATTTAAGTAACTCGAGTTACAATTGCAACTCTCCACCAATTCAGATGCTGCACCAAATCAAGTTGATACTGGTGTAGAAGAAGATCTGCAGTGACTTGCGTCGCTAACGTAAACAAAATAAAACACGAGAGAATGGAGACTGAGGAAAAGGAAATCTTTGATTACACTTTAGATCAGTGGCATTATTCTCCCTTTTTTCAGTTTATATTTTGCTAAAAGTAACTCAAAAGTAACTCAAAGTAGTGTAACTCAGTTACATTTTTGAAACAGTAATATGTAATACAAACTTATTACATTTTTAAAGCTGTAACTAGTAATATAGAATATATTACAATTTTGAAGTAATTTTCCCAACACTGGCGGTGAGATAGGACCATGTCATGCTTTTGGCTTAGAAAGTCACGCTTAGAAGAAGAATGAGTTCAATTAACTTTCAACAAATTCTGAGTGAAAACACGTTTTTCAAAGGGTAAAAAATGCTCCCATAGTAAGTTTGGATCATTTGAATGAAAAGGTCTGTTAGCGATCAGGTCTCTGATAATGAGGTCTCTGGATGGAGGTGTCTACAAAAAATGAGCCAGTCTTTTGGCGGGCCACAGTGGCGCAAGTAGTAGAGCGGGGGTAGTGTAACCGGAAGGATAGTGGTTCGGTTCCCGCAAGTGCACACTCTCGTAGTGTCCTTGGGCGAGACACTTCACCCACCTCACCTCCAGTCTCTGAGTACACTGGTGTGTGAATGGGTGAGTGGTTCCTTGATGTAAAGTGCTTTGAGTGCCTAAAGCAGGTAGAAAAGTGCAATATAAATGTGACCGTTTACCATTTAGAACAGCGAAGAGCCATAAATCCCATCACAAGTATTTTGGCAATTAAAATGAGAAGTGAAAATAATGTATTTTGCATTATTTAAGGAGATAACACATCTATTTTTTTGCAAATAAGTTGCTTTTTTCTAATTTTAAATGCAAATGGTCTTATTCCATTGGCAACATTTTTACTTGACAAGTCATCCATCTATCCATCCATCCACCTGGCATCACTCCGAGCTCTGTGCGTTAATCATAGGCCGCATTGACACAAACTTTTGTAGCTCTTCCTCGCCGTTCTCATTGAATTAAACTTTAAAACCGTTTTTGTCAAGTGCATTAACAAAAAACACAGCGCGTTACCAGCGTATAGGAAGCGTTTGACATGAGAGACCCTTAGCATAATGCCCCAGACACAGAGCTCCTAGGATCATTCAGGTGCTCAAACCCTTCACGATAAGGTGGCAGTTCTAGGAGGGGTACTTGACTTGAATTACTCCAATTAAGGTAAATTCCAGTGAATCAAGATAACACTTTTTGCAATGTGTGTTTTTATCCTCAGTGTGTGATAAAGGGGCAGTGTTTACAGTTCAGGCTAAGTCAGAGAACTTGGCCTGGTCCGGACTCTGCAAAGCTCTCTGGCTAAATTCCCATAGAAACTGATCCTGGTTGGTTTATGAAAACGAAAAGAGCTGTTCCGAAGGTCCGACTCTCACCACATTCACATCACTAGCCCAGCTCTTCACTGCTCACTCAGGCAAAAGATGAAGCTGTCCTCCCTCCGATCATCACTCTCCGCACAGCACCCCCTGACCAGTCAAATGAGCAGCCTCTCCATCTCTTTAGCAGCGCCTCAGGACATGCTTCACCTGAGGGGGCCAGACAGCGATGGGACAAAGGAACATCCAGCGCCATGCAGTCTCCGGAGTGACAGTGGGGTGAGTGGAGATGGGGAGGTGGAGGAGTGGCTCAGGTTTAATGTAGTGTTTAGTTTTCATTATGAGAGGGGACAGCCAGCGCCACATGATCAATGGTAACACAAAAGCGCATGCTATTTGTCATTTCTGTGTCGTTCTCTTAGGGCCAGAAATTGTGAGTTCAGGAACGTGAGATCATAAGTATTATGGGATTTGCAGCGGGTTTTTCCATAATACTGGAGCTATTGTTCACAACAAGTGAATATGGAAAATATTTAAATAGAGTGATATTACAGTTTTTCCTCATTGGTTTGGCTAATTTCTTGAAACAGAATTGACATTCTTAAAAATATAAGCTCATTTGGCCAAAGAGTCTTACAGTTTTGCGTAACATTACAGCTCACTAGCAAAAGCTCATATCTCTCCCAAAACTGTTCATACATGCTTCAAACCTGGATTCCTTTCCCATATAAAGAGTCAGCTCCGCATGTTATCATCGGCCATTCAGCATGTGGCTAATTTGCATATTAGATTGATATTCTAACTAAAGCGGTGAAACCATTAGTTTAGCAGTGATCTTGAGGCTGTTCTGTGCTCTGTGGAGGCTCTGGGCATTTATTTAGTCACTTTATAAAGTTTGTCTTGTGCAGATCATTTTATTGAATTAAACTTGTGTCTGTCAATCATAAACAGTGTCCTGCAGAGATCGGTAATTTACGAAAACCCTCAAGTGTTTCCGAAAAAGAGGCCTGTGCAAAGGATTGTGGGATATCCTCATAGCTCCTGACGCTGATAAGGGACCTCTAGAGGTTCCTATGCTAAAGGAACTATGATAGGGAGCATCACTGCTTATTTCCTTGCCCCTTCCTCATTGAACTGGTGAATTTGTGTCATGGCGGTCGATGACGCACGTCCGGGTCAACATTAATGTGAGGAAATTTTCCGAGGCTTATTTCCCATTTTAGATGCAGCCCTTGTGTGTGTTTGTTCTGTCAGTGCTGCTGTGGGCGTGGCCGCTCATCCTCCCTGGTGGGCGGGGCTGCTCCCTCTGCTTCACTCCCTGGTTGGCTGGGCACACTTGCATCCACTCATCAGATAATCAGCTGCAGTATTTAAGCTTGGGCTCTCCTCCACTTCTCTGCCAGATCATCAATCATCTTCAGTGAGGAGACAACGCCGGCCTGTTTTTTGCATGTCCAACATTGCACTCTGAACTAAACCATTGTTGTTGTCTGCTCTTTGCCAGATCCCTGTGCCTCGCTGCCAGTGTAACACCAGCTTCATATTCGCCTGCTCCGCTCCAGACACCTAGGCTTCATCTAAAATGGGAAAATAAGCCTAGGGGTCTCCCTCCCCTCATCGCTGACCCGGACGGCTGCCATGACAAGGAGCGTCTGAATTCACCAGTTCAATTAGGAAGGAGCGGTGATGCTTCCTATCATAGCTCCTTTAGCATTGGAACCTTTGGAGCTTCCTCACCTGCCTCATAGCTCCACAATCCTTTGCACGGTCCCCTTTTTCGAAAATGACTGATCTCTGCATGTACACGGTTCATGATTGACAGACACAGTCTCCACTAGCCTGGCCAGCCATACGCTCCTCCTTTCTGCTCAAAAGAAGAACCGCCTGGACGGCTACTCGCAGCCTATCATTGCACGAATGAAAGGGAATGTTATTTGTATAGCGCTTTTCATATGACACAGTCACACCCAAAGCGCTTTACACATGAAAGGGAGGGGGCTCATTCACTCCATGCTGATGGTGGTAAGCTACTATTGTAGCCACAGTTTCCCCTGGGGTAGACTGACAGAATGAGCGACTATCTGACCAATCGTAGAGGCAGATTTGAAATGTGGCGCTTAAATGCGGAAGTCTGAACTCTCAAATTCAAATCATTCTGAATGGACTTTGGAAAGTTCTAACTTCTTATTAAAATAGTTTAGTAGATCGCTGCTAAAGCAGCTCTGATGATGAACCAAAGTACAGGATTTGGTGAGTATTTGTTTTGTCTGTTTTCTGATTTATTGCTTCCTATATTTATTGTGGTTCATGTTTGAAACTTTTAGAGTCAGTGATGTTTACAAAGTGCTGTTTATTGAACACCTGTTGACAATCTGTTTAAAGTCAGTGGTGTGAGGTACAATAAAGAGTATTTCTTGTAGTCAGGAGTAGGGATGCACCGATACCGATACCAGTATCGGGTATCGGGCTGATACCACCTCCTTGTACTCGTACTCGTACTCATTAATGAGGCTCCGATACTAAGGGACCGAT
>OMNZ01126238.1:0-19910 GCA_900303255.1 Lesueurigobius sanzi | reverse complement strand
ATCAAATATTCTGAATTCAAGCAAATTTTTACTCATGAAGAAGTCAATTTTTGCAGTGCAGTATATATTTGGTCATTAAATACAGCGTGTGTGTGTGTGTGTGTGTGTGTGTGTGTGTGTGTGTGTGTGTGTGTGTGTGTGTGTGTGTGTGTGTAGCATGTGAGGTGTACCCTGAAGATGTGTGATGGTTGTCGAGGCTCATAAGACAGAATAATATGAAAAGACAGCTTTGGAGATGGTGCATGAGGCGGTTGGGGCTCCAGCCGAGCGTGATGATGTCCCCACAGGCGAACGTCACGCATGTAGTGGCTGCTTTACTATGCAGCTGTCCAAGTAAAACAGCATTTGGTAGTTAAAGATTATATATGTGTGTATATGTAGATTAAGTGTTAGCCAAAATAAATAATTACATTTATTGTAAATTGTTTAGAAATGCTCAACCAGGGACAGTTAAAAATGAGCAGCTATAAACATCAGCTGCAAACCTGTGACGTACAGTTGTGCTCATAAGTTTACATACCCTTTAAAGTTTATACACCCTTTAAATTTTTTGGCCATTTTTCATAGAATATGAATGATAACACAAACATCTTTTTCCACTCATGGTTAGTGGTTGTGTGTAGCCATTTATTGCCAAAGAACCGATTTTTCTCTTTTGAAATCATAATGAAACAGAAACTACTCAAATGTCCCTGATCTAACGTTTACATGACCTTCACTGCCAGGAAAATAGTTCAGGAGCAAAGAAAAACTCACTTCAGCTGAAATACAGCACTCTTGTGTTATCATTCATATTGAACACAACTGTATCTATGTTGATTGAATCATCCTTGGTCAAGATTTATTTATATTCCACATTTAAAATGTAGTCAACAATGACCAAAGTGCTGCATGTTTGAGAGAAAGTACAAATAATCAGAAATACTAGCGTCAATGGCTATTAAAGCTCACTTTTTGAGACTCTTTGCAGAACAGATCCAGAGGACCAACTGGTCGTCTACACCAAACCAGTGTGATGTTATAATGAATTTGAGAGTTTAAAACCATGAGCAAAACCTAAATGTCTTTGGGTTAATTTGATTTGTTAAAATGGAAATCTATTTTGATTATGGGAATAGATGTTTCTTATATAACAAATTAATACTATTTATATAGTATTAATAATACATTTAATAACAACTTTTGTAACTACAGTATATATTACAGTGAATTCTGTCCGTTTTTGGGTAATTACACAAAGTGCAAGGTGTTATAAAGATGTAACTACATGTAACTAAGATGTAACAAAGGTTTATCTACAAGTAACTAAGATGTAACAAAGGTGTAACAACAAGTAACTAAGATGTAACAAAGGTGTAACAACAAGTAACTAAGATGTAACAAAGGTATAACTAAGATGTAACAATGGTGTAACTACGATGTAACAATGGTGTAACTACATGTAACTATGATGTAACAATGGTGTAACTACATGTAACTATGATGTAACAATGGTGTAACTACGATGTAACAATGGTGTAACTACATGTAACTATGATGTAACAATGGTGTAACTACGATGTAACAATGGTGTAACTACATGTAACTAAGATGTAACCACACCTTTACTAAGATGTGACTATGGTATAACTACATCGTAACTAAAATATTGAGAGAAAGTTTGGAGTCTGAAGTTTGAGATGCTGGCACCACAATGTGAGAGAAATGCCTCTGTCATTGTTACAATTTTCCATATGGTTCTACAAACATTGAATCAGTTCACTAATTTCACTCCTAATTGGCCCGAAATCTGAAAATTGTACCAATTTAGTTTCACCTGCAGTGTCTCGATTTGAATGACCTCTTTAACTATAACAGAGTATAATACATGACCCGGTGCAGACCACATACACCTGCTGTACAACGAGCAAAACTGTAATTGGACGCCATAAATAGGTCTACATATACCTCTCCATGTGCTTGTCATAGCCTACTTTTGTCCGAGCCCCATTGAAAACACAGGTAGCCAAACACACATAACTGACAGCTGGATAGGAATCTCCTGACGTGCCTGTACAATCCTGATCTCAGCCATAGACTTCATTTAAAGACCACTGCCACATGGGCTTATATAGTCGTGCTGGTGTACTGCAGTGTCACAGCCATTAGCTCTGAAAGGACATCAAAGCAGATGGACCAGCACGATTATCGGAGCCTGGGAAGCCTCGAAGAACTTACACCGCAGCCAATTACAGTATGTGAGCCAAAAAAAACATACTCTCTGAAGTGAAAGCAATGGCACACGGGCAAATTACTGAGACACAACTCAAAACAGCTTTTCTATCTACTTTTTGTTTAATGCATTGGTGCGGAATAGACTTCAGCCTTCATTAGCTGATTCATCGAGGACGCAGAAGAAACAATGGAGGCTGATGATGCACTTTGTTGAGGGAATCGGAGATGCCAACATAGACTACAATGCTGTTATGTCCCAGCTGTCACTCCGTCATGTCAAATATAACACTGCACTCTCCCTTGGATTCGAGGTCAGACAACTGCACATTAGTGGTGTGACGTTCATGGTCCAGTCGGATCTTGTGGACCGACTCTTTAAAGAACAACTATGCCCCAAATCAACTTTTTTTGTGGAGCTGATAAACTGTCTAATAGTGTTGTCTGAATATGCCTGACATTATTTAGACATTTTAGTGCAAACTCCTTAAAATACAACTTTAGTGCCAAAAAACATCTGTGTGGCGCCCTCTTCAGGTTCAACACTGGCTACTGCATTTGGATTTCCTGATTGGCTGACCCAAAAGTGGGTTGCGGAAGCATTTTCGCTGGTCTTTCTCAGGGAACTTTTTCCCAATATGTATTAACCAAAAATATCTTAATTAGTTAAAGTGACTTCAAATTAAGAATATTTTAGCTTAACTGGTCACATTACAGAATTATATTTCAGTTCAAATGTTATACTTGATCATTATTTGACAGTGATTGAATTCACAAAGTTGCCATATTATTCTCATGGCTGAAAGTCTGTTCTGGCCAACAATATGCACATGTTTTTGAATATTATCTCCACTTTTGGACCAACTTTATGATAAAATAATTAGACAATAGGTGCTGACAGAGAATACATTAAACTTTGTGATAGTTTTCGTTGTTTCATGTGGATTGGCCCTGGAATTACATAGAAATCAGCAATAAGACTAGAAATCGAAAACTAATTCTGAAAAGTACACCGGAGTAGCTGTCTTAGCTGTCCGTGTCTGTTAGCATATGAGGCAAGTTCTTCATTATTTCTATGTATATAATCACCTCACTATGAATATGGAACACCGATGTCCAGGCCGCATTTGTTTTTGTATAAGGGCAAACATTACAATATTCTGAATTCATGCATGTGCGTGTAAGCGTTACTCATTTAACCTCTTATACCCCACAGGACCGAAATTGGACACACGAGGCGCAGTGGGCCCAAAATAGTTGACAAAAGCACCATCAAATACGAAAAATTTGACGATTCAGTTGTGATTTGAAAACATAAAAACTCAGGTCCACTCTAAAGAAACGTAAAATCTGCAATTTTGATCATTTTTGGGGCAACTGACAGATTTTTCTGAAAGTTTTAGAGATCCCTGCCTCCACTTCACCGAGTCCTGTGCAAATAAAGACCCAGAATATTGAATCTAAACCAGGGGTGCGCAAATTCCGCCCTCCCAGGAGTTTCATTTGGTCTTCCAGATGGTGCTTACTTTTGTTAGAAGTGTCCACTTTGATTCATTTGCAACTGAATGGACTGTCAACCAAAACAGCTTTAACCTATTATACCCTACAGGACCCAAATTTGGCACACTGGGGTTTAAGGGGTTAAGCTACTCATCACATAAATATCCATTGTATGACTGGGAGCTTTGAGTTCACCGACTTGTGACCTCACACAAGCCACAAGAGTCATAAATCCCAGTGCTTTAGTTAATTTGTATTCGAAAGAGCATGGTGCAGTCCGTGATATGAGCCCCACACATGAACAAGGACAAGACTTCAGGCAGGTAAGTGGTTGTTGAATGGATGCAGATGCAGAGGTCACAGTGGGAAGGGGAGGGTTACAGTGTTTACGGGGCAATATTTGATTTGAACATGTTTACCTCATATCTGGGGACACAGCTTGTTTTCTTTCTTATTAAAGGTACACTGCGTAACATTTTTAATTATACTGTTCCCAGCGACACAACACATGCTCCCAAGAAGATGCTATATTTTGCAGTGGGTAATTAATCAAAGATATATTTGCATGAAGACCTAACCTCCCAGTTAGGTCCCACGTTAGGGCTTAGGAGAGGTGAGCCGCTCACAGCAAAGACAGTTTGTTTGTTAACATTTTTGGTATTTTTCAACAATATTAAAATATCTGGAATAAAATAAATGCTTATATTTTACTGTAATTATTACAATTATCACAATCTTTCCCTTAGTCCAACCATCTTGTTCTGCTCATTTCAGCCTTGATCAATATGTTGTAGACCTTTGTATTCATGTAAATCTGTCTCTGTTAGTTCTCAGTCGTACAGGAGTTGTCCATCGTAGGCAAAGATTCTTCAGTCTTCATCTGTACTCTGTAGTTGGAGTGTAGGACGCTTCGCTCTTCATCCAAAGAGTTTCGTCAGCACTGGGCAAACTTGAACTCCAGTGGACCTTATCAAGAACCAGTAGGAGTTTATCTGTAAAGCTGGCCACACACTGGAGGATATTTAGCCAGATTTTTTACCTGAGGAGGCGTGACTCAATAAAAACTTTCTCTCATGGCATGATCTGTGGTGGGACTCCTCATGTGTGTGTGTGTGTGTGTGTGTGTGTGTGTCCTCATGTCTGTCCTTAAGTGTGTGTGATCTGTGCACAGATCTTTAGATTTTTAGATCTTTAAATCCTCTAGTGTGTGGGCACCTTTAGTCTCACCTCTCTTTGTTCTAAAGGTTAGAGAAAAACACCTTACCCTATTCACACCTAATCACTGCTCATTACCTTCACATTGGCTTACCCTGGACTTTGTTCTATTAGCCCTCTGTCATAATGAGGCTGGACTATAGAAAGGTATGAGTAGCCTTAGAACAAAGTCCAGGGCAAGACAGTAGGAAGGTAATGAGCAGTGATTAGGCGTGAATAGGGTAAGGTGTTTTTCTCTAACCTTTAGAACAAAGAGAGGTGGGACTTACAGGTAAACTCCTCCTACTGGTTCTTGATAAGGTCCACTGGTATTCACGTTTGCCCAGTGCTTACGAAACTCTTTGGATGAAGAGCGAAACATCCAACTACAGAGTACAGATGAGAGAGAATAAACCATTAGCATATTGTCGGAAGCAAATCTGCTGTTGGCTTTTCTGGTGATTATTTTTACACAAACTCTTGTTTACTCTGAAATGGAACAAATGTGGGTGTATCTAACACAAAGTGGACTGTGTCTTAATAAAGTGTTGGTCTAATTGGGTGGATATAAGGCTCTACAGAGTGCATCGGCTGTAAACTTACCACGTTCAAGCCTTAAACACCGGCATTTCAAATGTATTGCATCACTTTCAGCCAAACTTGATCTCAGACTGATGACCTGCAGCCGAGTAACAAATGAACTTCCACATCTGTTCATGTAAAAGGTGGAAAATCTACATCCTCAAAATTAATTAAGAACTTTCGACATTAACTATTTGCAATTTGTCATTTGAGATAATTTATAGGAGGGGGCATGTACCACTACTGCTAACGAACTCTTCTCTCATCTGAACGGCAGAGAAATCTCTTCAAATTACGCTCAATAGATCAAGATTCATGTGGTTTAATTTTGGACCAGGAACTAATCTGAAACAAATGGTTTTGGGCAAATGAGTCATTTTGGAACTTGTTAATTGAAATCTGAGTGTTAGTTGATGTATGGTGCTGTGTGACAGTGCTAAATGAGTCTAGTCCTGTGGGTTGCTGTAAGACTGATGTGGTGAATCCAGGCTTTAAAAATGACCCTCTGAGGCATCCTTATCTCTGCAGACTTTGAATCTAGAGCCTGGTCGGAAAGCATATTCAGGCACATCGTCCTTGTTCCGATCTGGTGGAGCACAAGATTGGAGCCATTTAGGAAACATTTAGATGCTCCCCAAAAGAAAGTACAGTTGCCATGAAAAATAGCACAATATTTGTTTTCTCCAGGCAACTACCAGTTCTTTTAACAGGCTGGATTTTTTTTCAGCTACTACATGCAGATTCATTAGATGCCATCATGCCACTATCTTAGGAATTACAGAGCGGCTGTTGCGATCTACTGGGAAAACACACTGAATAATTGGCTGCAAAGGTCCTGGGTCCTTCCACAGAGTGCCAAGAGTTCCACAGTGAATACCGGCAGACATGCTTATGAAATAAAAATGTAACAAGAACAAGAGAGATTCACAAGAATCACAGTCACAAAGCCAAGATTTTAATGATCCAAAAATGTCCCTGATGAAAATTGTCTCATGCAGTTCAAAACGCAGTCATTAAAGCAATAAGAAAAACAAATGACGCGAAATAAAATCCAATCTTACACAAGTTTATTTTATATTTATTTGATCATGAATGTGAAGTAGAGAAAGCAACATAGGCCAGTGAGTGATCATGTGACCCTATAGTGGTATAGCCTTTGAATTCTGGTGAAATCACAGTGCAGGTCATTCTCCGCCATCCCACGCTTGTGCACATGCTGTTGGCTAAACACATGCGCGCACACTGTGGCATCAGCACGTTGGAGGTCGCGGGGGCCATCAGAAACATGCTGCAGGCTGGGGGCAGTGCGCACACTCCCCCACACACATGGACACAAAGACACTATGGGCATATGATGATGGTGCTCACAGCAGCAGGCGGCTCAGTGCAAGGGAGAGTTCAGCTTCTATCATGCAGGAATAAACAGTCTCTATGCCAACATAATGAGACGGATGTTACCTGATGAATTAAAATCATACTTCACCTTATGCCATGGGCTATACATCATTTTTACCCAAAGGAATGCTCTTGAACATGTTACATGTTAATATTATAGTGCAATGCAAGAAAACTAAAGTCTAATTGGTATGCTTGTAAACATTGCGTCTTAGTATTTGCTACCACGGCTCTGCTCATCGTGACGCGCATTACACCAGTGTCACCAGCCACGCAACAGTGCGTCTGTTACTATTTTTACAAAAATGCTATTTTGGATTCTATTTATTAAGGGTTGTCATAGACTATTCTATGTCATAGACTATTATATGACAACCCTTAATAAATACAATCCAAAATAGCATTTTTGTAATGGAATAAAAGGGCTAGAGTGGCGATGAATTAAAGCTTCAACTTTGAGTCGTTCCCTTGGACAGCTCTGCTCAGTGCGCAATTGCGCAGCACATCCTCCAGGCTCAGGGTGAAATGACGGGAGAGAGCTGAGCGCAGCAGCGGTTTCTGACAGAATGACTCCACTTAAACTGAAGGGAAATCTCCACAATACCAAGAATACAGAAGTTTACTGCACTGCTGTGGATGTGACTGGACGACTTTTTAGAGACATGACGGGGAAGTGCTGTGGATTAAATCTATCTTGGGGAGTATGAGAAGAGAGGCTGTCTGAGGACTGTCCACACCATGCACGCGGTGGACATAGCGTGTACCCTGTTAGTGTTAGGTATTATCGTGGTGTCACTGCTGTCCAATGTCGTGGTGCTGATTTGCTTTTTGTACAACTCAGAGATCCGTAAGCAGGTGCCGGCGCTCTTCATCCTCAACCTGACGTCGTGTAACCTGTTGCTCAGCGTGTCCAGCATGCCACTGACTGTGGTGGGACTCGTTACTACTGTGCATCCCGGAGGAAGTGTGTTGTGCCAGCTTGTGGGATTCCTGGACACTTTTCTGACCACAAACTCCATGTTGAGCATGGCGGCGCTCAGCATAGACCGCTGGGTGGCCGTAGTGTTCCCGCTAAGTTATCATTCAAAGATAAGGCACCGGGACGCGGTGATGGCGCTGGGATACACGTGGATTCACTCGCTGTGCTTCTCCACTGTGGCCTCCTGGTGCTCTTGGCTTGGGTACCATCATCTTTACGCATCGTGCACTATATGTAACGCGCGGGGCAGAGCCTCAGGAGCGCAGTATGTGGTTTTCACAGTTCTCCTCCACGCGCTCAGCTACCTTCTCACGCTGGTGGTGCTGTGCGTAACCTACATGAAGGTGCTCAAAGTGGCGCGGTTCCATTGTAAGCGCATTGACGTGATAACCATGCAGACATTAGTGCTGCTTGTGGACATCCACCCAAGGTAACTCCACAACATCCGCGCATTGAAACAATACAAATAATTTAAGATTTAATCACATTCATAGGTTATATTAATGTTGTTCCAGACAGGTATGAGATTATGGTGAGTTGTTGAAAGTAAGGATATATTAATACCAAAGTTGCTTTTCACAGTGCAGCTGCATTGACACTAATTTCGCAGTGACAATTCTCTTCAAATCTAAGAAGTCATTTGAACATATTCAGTGCTTATTGATTGACATGAAAAATGATTGCAAATACAAAAACCTTTTCAGCTCCACCCCCACACTATGTCAACAGCATCAGTTCCTTCCTTCTGAAATTGTACCCTGTAGTTCATGTGTAGGTTGACTCCAGCATGTTGTGGTAAAGGCTTGATTTCTCACGTATCCACGCTGTGTCTCTGTTGTGCATAAACTCTGTGATTGGTCCAATAATAAATGATAGTAGTCTGTGCCATGCCATGTGGTGATAAAGCCCCTGCTGCTCTGTGTGCAGTGTGAGGCAGCGGTGTCTGGATGAGCAGAAACGCAGGAGGCAGAGGGCCATCAAGAAGATCAGCACCTTCATTGGCACCTTTGTGGTGTGCTTCACTCCATATGTGCTTACACGGTGAGAATTGTCTCCATGTAACATTTTGTATGAATATATGAGAGTGCATGCTTTTCACAATATTCAACGTCATTTGTGCCATGGCACCCATTAGCTGTACCCTCATAGTCCTAACAGTTGAGGTGATGACAAGAGAGCTATAGTGTGATAATATCAGTGGCCTTCATTAGGTGTGTTGCCTTTATTAGCACTGGCAACCTGTCAGCCTCTGTTTCAAGCCTGCTGCTTGCGAACCATGAGTGGGAAATCTAAAAATATGCATAGTTCATGGTCATGGATCTTTGTTTATTAAAAAGGGGTGGCCCATTCTCTCTATATGGTGGTGGGATACAATCTCATCCTTCCTCATTACTCTTTAATTATTGAGCGGTTTATTTCTTTTCTCGCAGTTTTTTACACAAAATACCCTATGCCTTTTCGGTA
Source organism: Lesueurigobius sanzi (assembly GCA_900303255.1). Lineage (NCBI taxonomy): Eukaryota > Metazoa > Chordata > Actinopteri > Gobiiformes > Gobiidae > Lesueurigobius > Lesueurigobius sanzi. The sequence continues at coordinate 10,585 of OMNZ01126238.1, read as the reverse complement.
AGAGATTGTGTATAATATACCAACGATCTCCAACCAGTAGCTCACCAAAGACTTTCTACATTTATACATGAGCTTGATAAGTCAAATTTTAAATGCATTTTTGTTCTGAATAAAACATCTCAAACATTTAGGTGAATATAGCGAAGTATAAATATTTATTTATTTTATTGTGTTGAATTATCAACGTGGATGTTCTAGAAACCTTGATGTTTGATGCCTTTGTTTGTCCAAAAATATTTTTTCCTCTGGAAACAATAAAGGCTATCTCAACTTATCTTATCTTACACATGTTTCTTTGAAGCATGAGTAGCTCACTGTCAATTTTGTTACGCAAAAGTAGCTCACATGGTAAAAAGGTTGGGGACCCCTGGTGTATACAAAATGCCCCATGTGGCTCTTACAATTAAATTTTTACCCATTATGGAAGTTTGCTTTGTGACACCAACAAAGTTCAGTAAATAGTTGATGGCATTGTTCAAATTCAACATTGAATGCTTTAGCCTTGTTTACATTTCATTCATGACGTTGCACTAGGCATGTGAAGGGCACTGCTTTACCCAGGGCCAAGTGCAGAGAAGGGCTTTTAGAAAGTCTGTGCATGACCCACCGAGATGGTTTGTACCGATAAAGACTGAATTTTGTGCTATATGCTTGATGTCCATTATAATACCAGATAATGAAGGTGGTATATCCTGCAGAACTGACTTTAGGTGAACACTATTAGCTACAAAGCACCACACACATTGAATACCTGGCACTATTATCACTTCATCTTACCTTGGCTTCACAATACCAGTCAATACTCAGTCACATCCTATAGACAAACATTGAACCAACATGCAGTTCATCAATAAACAAAGTCAAACCGAACAGGTTCTGCTTTTCACTCACAAGCAGTCACAATATTATAAGCAGTCACAATATTTTGAATACGTTGTTCCAAAAGTGCCAATAGGTTATGGACATTATTTCAAAATCTAAATAGAACCTTCAACATTGCAAACTGATCGGCAAATCATTGAATAACAATTCAAACTTGCCACTCACTTTGCTGCTGTTGCTGATGAAATGCTCACTTCTGTTATGCCATCACACACATAACCTGTATACAGCTCTGAGGGAGGGAGACTGTTTTGAAAGCCAATCTCAAAATAGAAAATCCACAAATGTTCACTGTGATAATTGGTCAGGTAACGTTTGGTCAGGTAAACTTTTACACATCTTTATGAGAAAATCATTTGAGAAAACACTTCATAATCTGACATAATAATAATAATTCCTACCTTTCCGCCACCTGAATTTTATTTTATTGACTAATGTTTTATTTATTATCTCTCAGGTTTATATATTGCTTTGTGGTAATAATGCATAATTCTTTGACTATCAATCTACTCTGTCTGACCACCGCCAACCAATAACTCACACACTGCGTTCATATGGTGGGCGAAGTGTCTTTCTCAAGGACACAACAACCGAAAAAAGGGTCTAATCAATGGCATAAAAACATCACTGACAGCTGCTTGGACTATTTTTAGGTTTGATCACCGGATTTTAAAAAATGCGCTGTCGAGCTCATGTTTTTGAGCAATTACAAACCACCCACTCAAGACACTTTCAACATTTTCTGTCTTTGAAACCAAATATGGGCTCCCAAAAAAAAAAAAATCAATCCTACAGTAATTAAGTTCTGTACGAGCTGCTGAACGTCCCCGCAGAGGACTGGCATTTCGCGGCCTGACATTTACACAGCATTATACAGCCCCGTAGTCCACTTCCACTCATCCATGTCCCTCATTGCGCGTGTTGTTTGACGTTGCCTTTTTCCCGCTGTCCTGTCCTCTGAGGTAGAATGGTGGAGCTCTTCAGCCCGGGGCCCATAAACCCTCACTGGGGCGTGCTGTCCAAATGCCTGGCCTACAGCAAGGCGGCCGCGGACCCGTTCGTCTACTCGCTGCTCCGCCTCCAGTACAGGAAGACTTACAGCGGCCTGCTCAACAAGATGCTGAAGAGGAGTCCGCTCAACGCCTCGCACAGCAGCGCGGCCCGCAGCTACAACGCCGTCAACAGTGTCCACTGCACCGACAAGCTGACGGACCAATGACAGGGCAGAAGGCCACGGGACGCAACCAATCACGGCGCGGGATGGTGTGGCACTGAAAAGAGCAAGCTAGTTAGTTTTATACAATGAAAAAGAGCAGAATTTATAGATGGTTTGAGAGTGTTACCTTGTTAAATGTGGTGTTTTGGTGGATAGGAGTTTAATTAAAATGTTATGGTTGTTTTTGTACTATTTAAAGTGGACATATCATGCATAATTGATGCTTACAAACCTGCTTCATGATTTAGATCAATGTGTGTGCATGGCCATGGGAAATAGACTTGATGTGCATTGTGTAAACTGTAAAGAGTGCACTTTTAGGGACCTTGTATGTTGGTTGGAGCTCCCTCCACTGGCCGCAGGTTAAATTAGCTGTAGTAAAAACACGGTACATGCCACAGTGTTTAGCTAAAATTATAGATACAGTCGGCAACACATCATAGTAGGGGGTGTGGCCTAGCAAGGGGGATGGAAGCTTGTTACGGGAATGACTATTTTTCACTCTTTTGGGGTATTTTCTGGTAGACTAAAAGCATATTTACCAGGCACAAATAAAGTTGAGTCACATTAAAAATGGAGCCGATTGTCTATTAGAAGTTCAAAACCAGCACTCGAAGATAGCCGCTATAGCATCGGGTAGTGTTTCCCAACCAGGGGTGCAGGGAGAGGTTAGCAGACGGTTCTTGGAATAATTTCAGATAAAAAATAATATGAAACAAATTGTATTTTTGATTATTCATGGTCAAAGAAAATACATTTTTAAACATTTAACTGTAGAGTGAGATTTTGAGAGTATTTAGCTGTCTTTTACCTGATAAATTGGAGTTTTTGTCATTCACTTTCCAACTAATCAGCAAAACCATCGAAGCATGGGGTACCAAAACCATTCAAATTCTCCAAAACTATTCAAATGTCCCAGTTTCACACAACCTCTGCCTCAGGTGTCCCAGTTTTTTCACCAGTGCCATGTCCGAAGCAGCGTTTTTTTTTTACTTGAAACATCATGACTTTTGGCCATGAGTGCGCGACTGAACCAATTAAAAAGCCCAAAAGTCTATCACTTCAGTGTCGATTGGTCGATTTTATTGACAATAGACTTTTACAACAAACTGCTTTATTGTTAAACTTTGGAGGGAAAGTCACAGTTGGGTTTCCCCCACAAATTCCCATTTTTGTCCCAGTTTTTTATATGAAAACTCTGGTGGTCACCCTACGCTAGCATGTAGCATGAAGCTAACGTTAGCATTATGGTAAATTGGGACGTCGAACTCCTTTGTTCCTCTTCATCTGTATCTTTATTTGGTTGCACATCCATAAGTCAACATTTGCTAAAGTAGTTGTGGAGCAAACTGGTAACAAGAAGGCCAGCCAGATGGAAAAAGCCGACCAACAACTCCAAGGCACTCGTGAGTCTTGACGTCCGTACAGTACAAAAGCCTTTAGCTATTCAAACATGGCTATGTTTTTAAAAGTAGTTGTGGAGCAGTTGGAAAGTTTAGCTATTTTTATGCTTTGTTTTCCCCCTCAATGTAGCTTCCAACATGACAAATGTTGGTGGGCGCTCCCAAAGTTGCCATCTGTATCTATGCTAACATATTCATGGTGCCATCAGGGCCGGCCCAGACTTTTACGGGGCTCTGAGCGTAATTTGAAATTGGGGGCCCTCACAAAACTTGCACAAATCAGACCCAACTATTTATAATTGTTCTCTTGGTACATGGTCCTGTGCCTTAGATTTTTTTTTTCTTCAAACTTCTTCAAGGTTGTTTAAGATGGTACATGCAATGTCTCCCCCTCACATGAACAATTAAATAATGCCAAAGCAACACACATTTAGCTGGGCTGGGGTAAATAAACAGACTCACAGTCGAGCGTTGTACTGCAGTTTTCAATACAACCTTTTGGATATTGTTTAAATTAAATTGTAGTTCCTCCTGGGGCCCCCTGATGGTCTTGGGGCCCTAAGCAGCTGTTGTGTCTGCTTATAGGCTGGGCCAGCCCTGTGTGCCATGATAAATGCAGCTTGATAGTGACGCGCAACAAAATCCAGAAAATACATCAGTGCTTCAGTAGAAGAAGTTAAGAAGCAAAATACCTCATGACAGAACAGAACGGAAAAAAGAAAAAAAGTTGATTTTGCATGATATGTCACCTTTAGGATTTAGAAGGAACTAAAATATGTTAAATTAGACATTTCTTTCCAATGTTTAATGTGAAAAATGAAAATGGAAAGCTGTGAGTACTGTCTTTATTGACTGGGAAACTGTTTTTGGTTTTTGTGTCTTAGTTGGTGCCCCAGATATGTAAGTGTTGAAGACCAAGCCACCAAATTTAGAGGTCTATTCTCTGATGTGTTTTTTGCTTCGTTTTTTTTTTCTGGTAGATTCTTCTTTCATTAAACCAAGAAACATTATTTAATTTCACCTGTGCCTTGCAGACAGTAAACTCAAATTCAACACTTTCTCATTTTGTTATGTTTTGTAGCATTGATATTTGAATGTGGTTCTGTAGCACCTGAATATTTTTATAATTCATATTCCTTTTCTCAACCTAGATGAGTACAGTTTGCAACTTTATGGAAGGTAGAAAAGGGGTTTTAGAGCTCTGCAGTGAAGAAATCCATGTGCAACATTTAATATAAAGGTTGAATCTCTTAACTAAATAAGTGAATGTAGCTCTCAGTCTTATGAAGACCTGGTTTTGTCGCCTGATGAAGACTTTTTGTGACTTTGAGTGTTACGTTTTGTGGTCATTGTGTCACATTTTTAGCTAAATGTGTTTGTGAATATTTTGTATTAAATGCTGTGCATTTGGCATTTTGAACTATAATAGTCTGGTGTCATGTTTTTGTTCATTTATCTTTGATCAGACAAAGGGAAAACCATAACTATTGTAACTTTTGTAACTGTACCTGATCTATAGTCAAGAGCTCACACATTTGTTCCCACACACCGTTTTAACAGAGCACTGGAAGAATTAATTTGAGAAATTATTTCAATTGGTCCACCCACCATTTCTGCCAGCAAAGTCTCTGTCACAAAGGCACAGAGCTGGGAGTGGATGGTTTTCCTAATTACAGGCTGCTAAGAACAGAAATGTGAGAGCAGAGGGGCAGAAGGAGCAGAAGGAGCAGAAAGGTAGTGTGTCCACAGCTCTGAACCAATGCACATCTATGTCATGCCCATGTGAGAAACCAAAGTGTTATCCGTCGTTTAAAAACTAAACTGCTGCCTCCTTTTCCATGAGACTGACTGAGGATTAGAGCCAGGGCCAATTAGGAGCGTGTTCCCGGGAGAGCAGCGTGAGTGGGAGAGGCAGACCAGAGCACATGAAGCGCAGGGCACAGTGTGATTAGGACAGAGTGCGGGGGAAGATCCACAGAGCACAGCAGTCAGCCCCTGATCAGCGCGGCTCACACCAGGGCCAGACTTCAGAAGACATGGCTGTGACACAATCTGCAGCTCACCATTGGAATCAGCGGCCGCAATGTTCCGCATCTGAGGGAATCCGACCCAACATGTGGTGCATCTCTGCATGTGTCCTGTCAGTAAATCATTAAAAAGATGCATCTTTTTGGGGGGTCAGGAAAATATACAGAAAAACATGTCTCAGTGGAAACTTCCTCACATCTCATTATTCTTCTAGCGCTATCAGAGTCTCAGCCGAAGACCCTTGGCTCTCTGTAATCTGAAGAGTGGCCGCTGCCACATACTATGGGAAAATTGGACCCAAATGCCATGGTATTCCCTTGTGCCCTTCAGCAAACATCCCGCGCAGCTCACACAGTATTTCTGTCCTGGAATGCATTATTTGTTTGTGCACTGGATGGTAGAATAAATGTTTAGTGGGAATAAGAGTGTTGTTTGTACTAGATAAGACAGCCAAATGAACGTGTAGCTTTGATATTTACATGTGGATCATGTTAAATCGGAGGGAAATGATTTGGAGGTTTACTTGTTGCTAAGTAACAAAGGTTTAAGCATCTGTGTAAATCTCCTTTGGTGACTATCAGTCTTGGTACACACATGACTGGGCTATATTTCAATAAAGGGTCTTATTACGCTTTCAGCAATCCATTAGACAACTACCACCATGCATTTTCCATTATCTTAAAAAATCTGCATTTCTCCTTTATGGGCAGTGACACAGTGGTTAGTGCTTGTGCCTCACAGCAAGAAGGTCCTGGGTCCTCAATTCTCGGCCTGTGCATGGCCTTTCTATGTGGAGTTTTCATATTCTCCCTGTGTTTTTACATTCACTTCAGAAATCTATTTCAAAACGCTGGGTTTAATATGTACCACTTCAATGGTGGAATTTACAGTAACAGAACAATCTGCTCACCCTTCCAAGAGTCAGCTCCACCTACAGAACCAGGCCCCTTCCATCTGTCAGCTCCACCAAGTGTCCAAATGTGCTTTATCCCTCTGAGGTCTTGGGCATTTTTTTTATTGTTATTTTCACCTGGTATTTTTTGTTTTATTGCTTCTGAAACACCTCCTGGTGCACCATCAAGTGCTTGGACTCTTTATTTTCATAACAAATTGAACTAGGAACATCTGAATGCTGTAGTCGAGTCATATCAATGAAGTAATCATGATAGAAGCAGAAAAACAACCAAAAAATGTGTCGAAAATTGAATTTCTCACCTCACTCTTTCCCTATATGCAAAAAATCAATGTATATGGCTGTGGACATTATAAAATGTTTTGTGGGTTAGACCTGGCCCAGGAGATGGAAGATAAAGGCTGTGGTTACTGTAGAAATGTTTATTTTTGACAAAAATAACAAAAAAAAATTGCACTTTTTTTGATTATTATTCCACTAAAATATGCTTCTATAAACATAGAAGGCTATAAACCTGACCTTCTATGTGAAATCTGTGTTTATTCTCCATATATTCACATTTTTGAGAAAAAAAAATGTCCTAACCCCATAGTTGTACTCATTTTTGGCACAAATGTTACTCCATACTTTAGTCCTCTGTTCTATATAAACAGAAAACAAGATGGCCGCTGACCAGAGACACATTTTCAGGATGAAGAAGTCAAGTTTTCAGACAAAAAAAATAAATAAAGTTTTTCTAGTTTTCTATCTAGGACCGTTTTGAATACCTGGGCGATTTTATAAAGTGCAGAGTCAGCAGTTTCATATCGCCGACCCAGAATATGAGACTCCAGAGGGTTGTCTTTAACCTAATTTTACATTGAATTCATGAATACACATGTTGAATTCTGTTCATTTGTTTTACTTTAAAGCTACATTTTAATTTTTTCAGACTTTATTTTGTCTTTAGCCCCGGCCTTCGTCGCATGAGTTTGCCCTCTTTGCTGTATTTTCCTGGTCAGCGTGCAAAGGTGAGATCAGAACAAAATCTGAGTCCATCTAAAACATATAATGGATATCAGATTATGCTGCTCAATAATCAGAGAGCTCCAGAAATTAGATTAAGATCAGATCTCAGGTTGCAAGAGATATCGGATTTAGGACTACTGCACAAATCTGATCTATGTTCTTCAGACTGTAGAGTAGGCTCATTTGTAATTTTGTGTATTATTTTTTGGTAAAAGCAAAAAGCTCACTTGATTTTATATAAACGTCATAAAATGGACATGCCATACCTCGCTGTATGGACTGGGACTGGCTTCAATGGGGGAAAGGACATTCGATTACACAGAGTCTGGAAAGTTTAAGCAAGCCCGTTGTACGCACTGTATTTGGTGCAACAGGCTCCAACAGCTAAGGGTTTCTATGCTTCTTGCACCATGGGCTCATTTTTCTGTGAATGTCTAACTGTTTGAAACTGGTTGAAATAGCATGTGTAAGGAAATTCATTACAGTTCTGCCAACATGTCACACTTCACTGTATATACCTCCTATATGTGCACAAAGGTTGTTTTAATGAGCCTTTAATGAGGGTATACTCTCCTCAAGCACCATCCAAGTCCTGCCCTGCTGGCCCTCTGTAATAATGGATAATCCTCTGGAGAACTGTGAGACCCCAGTGGCATACAGCTCCTGATTTAAACAGACATCTCATCTGACCTTTTTATGAAAAACTCACGGACACACACAAGCGACTTGAGAAGGTTATTACACAATACAGCGTGTGATAAAACTGGAGAGACAAATGTGACACTAAATGGTACAATCATTTTAATTAGGATTACTTTGGAAACAAAAATTACTTATTGGATTTGTTGGAAAATAATGTGTTTTTCTCCATTGGGGCTGGGTACCGTTAAACAATGCCAGTATGGTATCAAAATATGTTTTCCCGTAGATAGTAAGTTTTGATGCTTGGCGGGTCTTGAGACGGCACTAAAGAAAGTTACTTGATTGATTCAGATCAAATAAATAAATGAAAATGAAAAGAAATCTTTTTGGAATAAATGACCATTATTGTCCTGTTTTATGATTCTAGACGACCAATCATTTAGTTGTGGTATTGTTCAGGTACCGGTATCGTAAACTAAGTATTGAAAAAATACTGCTTTTTAATTTTTACAAACCTTTGTAAGAAATGGTCTCTGTATAATATATTTTTATTGTCATCTGTGGGGGGTTGTTTTACAATTGAAGAGGTTTCATCTCTCATTAGACAGACTTCAGCGGTTCCACATGAATACATCCTGGATTCAAAAACTCCTCTTCGACCCTATTGCCCTAAATCTCACTGAGCAGAACAAAGTCGAAACAAGTCATACATTGGGGAACAACTAAGTGGAGCAAATGACCAGTCTAACTCCTCCCCACAGGTGGAGCACAGAAAGTTAGAAAGAAGTCCAGTAGAATCTCATGAAATCTTTCAGACCAAACTTGAAATCAAAAACAACCAAGCATAGATGACCACTTGAAAAACCTTTTCTGTGTATATAATAATATGTAATATAATACTAATGCTGCCTTCACATGCTATTGTGAAGTGGAAATTACGAGCAGCATTGTGTTCAAGTGCTTTTGTGGTCGTAGCAAAGTTACTTATTGAAAACACACAAGAACACAATGCAAATGAGACAGTTTTGAGAGAAAATAGTTTACAAACCACAACTGCTACCTTCAATGTGCTTTGTTTCTCGGGTATCAAAATGATTTCCCAATTTTCCAGTGGAAAATATGAGATAAGGTGACGTTCGTGTGTAATTTCCTACTCGACAAGTGGAATTTACCATAAATATCGATTTCGATACCACATGAAGGCAGCATTGTGCTGCCTTCATGTGCTGTGGTAAAGATGATCCTTTCCAGTTATGAAGTGGAAATTACGAGCGCACAGCTGTGTTCAAGTGCTTTTATGGTTGTAGCAAAGTTAAATAGTGAAAAACACACTGCAAATCAGTAAATTTGGGTGAGAAAATAGTCTACAACTACTACCTTGCATCTACTTTGTTAGCTAAAAGTTGGATATTTTTTCCCCACAATGTGGAAATAAACGTGAATATAAAATAGTAGGCTACACTAAATAAACAGCCTATAGCCTATGCTTCATAAGAATCAGCTAAAAGACATGAAAAACGTATGATCACAGCTCTCTTATGGGGGGCGTTCACATGTAATTTTCCACTCGACAAGTGGTATTTACCATAATTTCGACACCACATGAAGGCACCATTAGTCACAATCACAAATGATTCATTATAATGGCAAAGGCTCTAATTTTGAATCCCATTAATCAGTTCTAGAGCGCAATTATCAAATATTTAAATTCCATGGAAGGACCTACTGTACATGTTTAGAGTGTATTATCTTCTGCAGTCTCTGAAAACCTACTGACACATCTCGTAACATCCCATGACAGCAGCCGAAACTGTAAAGCTACATAACAAACACACAGGTCTGACTATAAGAAAAGAATCTACCATACTAACACATCTGAAAAATGCATTTCCAAACAAGAAAATACTGCTTACATCTCTGACTTGCGTATAATTAGATTACATTTGCGAAACATGAGGAACAGACAGATGGATGTAAAAGCTTCCTCTATATTTGTTCTTTTGTTGGTTAATTAAACTGTTTGGGGTAAATGCCGCCTCATGTCTGCGCCACTGGCCCAGCTGAGTAATTCTGTCCTGAATATAATGGCAGCCGTCTCCACAGGGGGGAATTCTTCATTATTAAAAATAGATCAGAGACAAAAATAATCTCTCTGACATGTGCCCTTATCAAACTCCGCTAAAAACAGTAGACGTGCCAACTGTATTGATTTGCATTCAAATGGCTTTTCTCCAGCCTCTTATTAAAGGCTTGTGGCATCGTTGTTTGGTGTTTTGTGAGTGAGAACAAAGTCGAACTTTGCCAGCTGCTGCCTGAGCTGCAGCACAAACAGCTAATGAGGATGTGTACTGTACAGTATGTAGCCTCCGTAACTCAGTAAAAACATTCGTTTTCTTAGCTAAAGTGTGGGCTTCCGGTACGAAGACAGATGACAGACTTTTCATTAAGCACCTCCAGAAGCTCCAGAAGTTTTTAATTAGTTATCAAGTTGAT